>JASCZW010009614.1:0-41381 GCA_034211315.2 Aedes japonicus | reverse complement strand
TTTTATGGCGTAATGCGATGACGCTTTATCCGGCCAAAACACGTATTGTCCATCAACATGATGTTTTGTAGAAACGGGATCAAAATTTTCTTCAAACATTCGTTCTGGTACAGTAGCTTTCGTCGTCCAAAACAAAACTTTTTCCGGGATAATTTTTTAATCAACCAACGGCATTGAGATTTCAATGCCGACTCTTTTCAATTGTTTGCAGATGTACTGGTGAGAACAGTTGAACTTTTTTGCGGCATCCCGTTGGCTCAGTGAATCCTTGTTGTTGAAGGCACGAGAAAGAGAACGAAGTCCTTTTGCGTCCAAAATTTTGGCTGGTCTTCCACTACCTTGCTTGCGAGCAGTTGTTGGGGATCTTAGGATATGGTAAACAGTCGAAGTCGCAACATTTTTGCTTTTAAAATGTTGTACCGTATACGTTTTGCCGAGATTTCTGTGCAGTTTGTAGAACTGTACAACGCGCTCGCGAAATACTTCTTGTTTCTACGGCATTTTGAGCAAAACTGAGCAAGAATAAACAAAACAGAAAATAATAACAGAAAGAGGAGAGAAAGAGCTAACGCATACACACTCTTATTTCTCTCTGAGCTCGTTTGTTGTTGAGCATAGAGGCCTCGAAAAAATTCCAAAATTTTAATTGCCACCCGTTACGCCGGGGTCACCCTCAAACTTTCAAGTTCAGTTTGAGGAAAAAGCTAAATATCTTGGTGTTACTTCGGATAAAAACAAACAACTGAAATTTCCATCTAGACAAGGTTATCACTAAGGCAGCAAATATCCTATGGGTATATAGTAAAGCAGTGGGTAAAACATGGGGACTACGACCAAAAACTGTCCATTGAATTTATTTTGCAATAGTTCTCCCGAAAACTACGTATGCTTCGCTTATATTGTGGCCTAAACTTAATGAGCTAACCACTCAAGTGAAGCTTAGTAAACTACAGAGGCTTCCCTATAGAAATTTTGTATCAAAAAGAGTGTTGTAGAACACTTTTGAAGTTTTTGTTTAATCAACCACTACTTCAATCGTACTTCAATTGTAGTAGGCTCCGCTATCTGGGAAGGTTAGGTGAAAAGTTGCTTGTGATGTTGCGTGCAATGCTTCAACGTGGTTTGTATATGCCGTCAAAAATCTGTTTTCTGTGAATTCTTTGTTTTTATGTATGTAGTAGGAAGCTAGCTATTAAAACTTCCTTATTATTGCACAACTCATAATTCAAGAAGGTCGACTAAGTCGAAGGATTTCTGAAAAATGGATCGTGTGTCACCTAAGCAAGACAAAAAATGACAAAATAATGAAGAAGTACAAAGTTTGGTCTGCATCTACCGTCTATGCCATGCAAAGGACAACTTTCTAAAACAAAAATTGATCAACTAGGAGAAATGTGTAAGAAACTAAAATGAACCTGAAACCAGAAAACAACATGTTTTGTTTTGAATTAATAGCAAAACGAATGCGTTCCAAGATTCCTCGATACTCACAGGTTGACGAAGCTCTCTACATCTGGTTTTTGCAGAAATGCTACAAACTCATGCAAAAAAATTCATCAACCAAATGGTTGGAATAGAGAATTCGGAAGCCGTGGTTATGTGGAAAAAAATAACCAAACCCAACGGCATTCGCTTACTGAAAATCAATCTTTTTCAAAAGATCCCCAACAACAACATATGCAGAGAGAAACGCTACCCTAGCAGCAAACTTGTTGCAAATCAGTTAAAGTAACTTGCATGCAACTCAATTAAGTCACAATCAAGTTACTGCAACCAATAATGTAATTTTTGTGTTGTTTGGGAAATCAAATTTACTAGAAATTAAATTAATTAGAAATTGAAAAAATATGTGTTAGAAAAGCTGGAACACCCTGCTGGGTGAGTAACATTGATTTTGCGTTAATTCTTTTAAAGAAAAACAAGCTACAACAAACATTCTTGGAAAAAAAATTTTGCTTCGATATAACGTAACTTCGATATAACGTAACGAAAATAAAAATTGTGTTACGTTATATCGAGGTATGACTGTATATTATTAAAATATGGTTATTAATGCAAAAACAACAAATTGGAAAACATTTGTATTTTCCTTACTTCTAAGAACTTTTTTATCTTAAGTTGCTCCATCGTAGAACAACTTTTATTCTTCTTCTTATGACTCAAAGCCTTTTTGAAAAAAATTTATAAAAATCGTACGTTGGACAGATTTGCTAATTGATTTTTATGTTTAATTTTTGATTTTTTTGAAGAAAAAAAAATTATTTTACAGTGTAAATATTTTTTTCATTAAGTCAAATTAATTAACTACAACTTCTTCTCAGACGCAATTTTATTACAACCAACGGTTTTCGAGTTATGATTTTTTGAAAAATACGCATGACAAAACACATACGCCCTTTTGAAAAATTTGTCTTGAGTCAAAAAATTCCCTTAACCGGCGGAAAATCCATCGTCACCAATTCCGAAGACATGTGCAAAGTTTCATCCAAATCGGAGAGGGTCGAGTTTAGGCATTTGCTCATTTGGCAGAGAAATGCTTATGGTTTAGATGACCATGGAGGATATTATTTTCTCTCCACGACATCCTACAGGGTAGCCGGGAGGTAATGCGTTTTAGTCATTTGAATCATTCTGTAACAACGGAACCATGCGCTTTATCCCAACATCAGAGCGTATCGACTTAAGTAGAGTTGGTTTATATTCTTTTAAATTAATACAGTTAAGGCATGGCTTTATTATCTATGTTCAATTTGGCTAACAGGAAAATTAGTGACAGTTATATACGATCACTGTTAGAACTGGCATGGAGTGGGAGGCGATAGATTATTACGTAACTTATTGTTACATAATTAGTGAACTACCACTCAATAAATTGTACATCTTAACATCCCATCAAATAAGATCCTTTTGACGCCTTTTGAGTACTGGTAAATTGTTTCCCGAGATCGCAGAATTATGTCCATGGCCTTGAAATTGTTCCTTCGCAGGATATGGTGATTGTGCTTTAAGCTCAGCTATAAGAATTAGATTAATTATTACAACTAACCAAATTATTGTGTTAATTGAGGCAAGACTTACATATTTTACGGCGGCAGGTGAATTCGAGGGCACGTTTGATCTTTGCTGTAAAACTTTTTTGCGATGTTCCCACTACCAAATTCAAAGGTTCGACTTCTTCGCTACGATAGAGCAATCACGAGGAGATTCTTCATTACGAACACACTTGCATTCTGTAAACAGTTGCTTACTTGATAAATTCTCTGCACTTTTCGGCATTTTCCGATTAGAGTTTGTTTTCTTCAATCTCGATGAAGCTTAATCCTTAGCAACCTATCGACGGCGTAAAAACAATAAATCGAAATCAACAACATTATGACCGTGGCGTTATTCCATGGGCGAAATTACTTCTGCTTAGTAATTAAGGTGTAATGTAATTTTCAAGTTTTGATAAAAAGAATTTATATTTACGCATAAAATCCGTAAATATATGCTTCAACCTCAAGTCGAAATAAGTATATGATGATTAGAATAGTGTTTGTTTCAACTATTTGCCAGAATCTGAAGCTAACTGAAAAAAAAAGAGGCGGAACAGCCAAATAACTAGAGCAATGTTTGATCCGGAAGAACGCCATAAATTTTTTTTTCTTGTTTAAGGAGGTGCCAAATTGATTTTAATGTTATTGTCAAGGTAAATGAGTTGTTCTGAAATTTTTCAATCAATGTATAATACAATATGATTTGTTCACATTTTGGCTCTTCCGCCCTTTTTAAATGTTAGTCTAGATTTGATACAAGCAATCGAGTGTACTAGTGTACTGCTCTCTACATGGTAAGCTTCCTGTACCCATTAATGGGTACGGTTTATTATTATTGTTATTCCTCCTGTGGAAATTTTTACGCACTTTACCGTAAAACGGCGTCTACCCATTTAAACGGGTACGCGCCGTTTTTCAGTAAAATGCGTAAAAAAGCCACAGGAGGAATAACAATAATAATAAATCGTACCCATTAATGGGTAAAGGAAGCTTACCGTGTACAGTAACGCATGAAGTGTTTGCATCTGTTCGGTATAAGGTATAACGGAATAACATAGAGGCGTAACAAGCATTACTGACAGAGTTGCCAATATTATCTTTTGGCACACACACCTATGTCTGTCAAATATTCACTTTTTGTACCTCTAAACATACGATAACTTTGACGAGTGAGTGTATCTTTCATTCTGCAACAATGATATGTTGTAAACTTGAATGTATTACAACAAAACACGAATGAAGACAACAAAATTTTGTATCGATGATGGGAAAGAGACAAGTTGCTGTGAGAAAATCTAGGATTTTTTTTTTAAAGGGCGAATCTAACAATGGGTGGCTTTCTCCTCTCTTGCTCTCTTTCATACATTACAGCGCTATTATAAATCTTTTGAGAGATTCTATAGTAAAGATAGAAACACAACAATGCTGGCTACCATACTCTACAAATAGTTGAATGAAAAACGTAACGCTGAATGGAATATGAATGAAACAGAAATTAATCAAAGAGAGTCTCTCAATTGCAGATTCGCCCTAATGAAAAAAAAAACCCTAGAAATGTAGTGATTCGCACACATGTTGCAACGACCTTGTTTACATGTAACAGCGAGAAAAAAAGTTTTGTTCTAGCAAAAATTGCTGTCTACTCCTAGAGCTTCATGGTGATGAGAAATTATTTCCTTCTCAAAGCAACATCATCACAGATCGTTACCCCGCGTATGGGAGAATACAAGGAAAGACTATGTCAGATTAGAATGATGCTGAACTGCTTTTATAATTTAAACAATGACTGACCCTCTTTGTAGGGGCTTTTATACTTACATGTTTTCCGTCTAACGCTCCTACACAATTGGAAAATTGCCATTGTTCTTCAAAATCACGTGAAATTGACTGCAATTTCTCTTCTAAATAACAAACGAATTTCAAATAAACCTGTCATTTCAATTTCATTTAATTTTTGCTGGTCTAAGAACAGGTACATACAAATAATTTAGAATCTCTAAATAATGAATTTAACCAATTTCATCAAACTTCTGTAAAGAACATCCCTGAACTTCTCAGAAGAACTCCCCTGACCTTCTCAAAGACATTTGCCTGAACTTCTCCGAAGAACTTCCCAGAAGTTCTCTGAAGGACTCTGAGGAACTTTCCCGAAGTTTCCTGACCTTAGATATAGAACTACACTGAATTTCTGTGAAGAACTTCCCTGTTGTTCTCTGAAGAACTTCCTTGTCGTTCTCTGAAACTCTTCTGAAGAAATTCTTTGCAACTGCACTGGAGAACATCCCTGGAATTACTTTCCAGAAATTTTCTGAAGAATTTTCCCGAACTTCTCTGAAGAATTATCTGAATTTCTCTGAAAAACTATCCTGAAGAGCTTCTCTGAAGTTCTCTTTCTGAACTTTCTGAACTTTCTAAACTTTTTGAAGAGCTTCTCTGAAGTTTTCTGAAGAATTTCCCTGAAGCTCTCTGAAGAACATCCCTGAACTTCTCTGTAGAACATCCCCGAAGTTCTCTGAAAAACTTCTCTGAACTTCTCTACAGAACGTTCCTGCATTTCTCTGAAGAACTTCCTTGAACTTATCTAATGAAGCTCCACGAATTTATCTAAAGAACTTGCATTAACTTCTTTGACGAACTTCCCTGAACTTCTCTGAAGCATTTCCTTGAAATAGTAGTCCAGGTCTTTATAACCTAGTTCATTCAGCAGATAAGCCGCAATTTCCAAGCCTTCAAGTCAAGCAATCTACGATTTGGTCCAGACTTTGCGAGTTTTTCGTTTTATCCGTCTTTTTAATATGATGTACGCAGCCACCGCAGCATTTTTTTTTCATTCTCTGTCCATAGCTACCGCATGTACTCGTGATTACATCCGAATTTTGTTTTTAAAGTTGATTTACCTGTGACCACAAAGAAAATTAATCGTGTGCACATCGAAAAAATTAAGTGATAGCGCTGTGGCAAAGATTTGTACTACATAGCTACTATTACTGCACAAATTCATAGTTTCTCGAATCTCATAGAACTTTGATAAAGGGCGATACGGTCAAAATTTGGTCAATATCAACTTGACGTATTTCTTTCAATTTTGCATTTAAAAAACCTGAACACCCCTCATTTTGAAGGTGTGTGTGTGTGTGTGTGTGTGTGTAGAATGTTGCTCCTATTTTGATTTTGGAATTCACTCTTCAGTTGTCAAAATGCCGTCCAAGCAAGAAGAGCAGCGTATCAAAATTTTGCTCGCGCATCGCGAAAATCCGAGCTACTCGCACGCAAAGTTGGCAAAATCGCTAAAAGTTGCCAAATCAACCGTTACAAATGTAATTAAAGTGTTTGGGGAACGTTTGTCGACAGCCAGGAAGTCTGGATGGGGGGGAAATCGAAAACCGGAAGCCGCTGAGACGACAAAGAGAGTTGCCGGTAGTTTCAAGCGAAACCCTAACCTATCTCTCCGAGATGCCGGAAATAAGCTGGGTGTATCGTCTACAACCGTGCATCGAGCCAAAAAACGAGCCGGACTATCGACTTACAAGAAGGCAGTGACTCCAAATCGCGATGATAAACAAAATACGACGGCCAAAGCGCGATCCCGGAGGCTGTACACGACGATGCTGACGAAGTTTGACTGCGTGGTAATGGACGACGAAACCTACGTCAAAGCTGACTACAAGCAGCTTCCGGGACAGGAGTTTTATACGGCAAAAGAAAGGGAAAGGTAGCAGATATTTTCAAGCACACGAAACTGTCAAAGTTCGCAAAGAAATATCTGGTTTGGCAAACCATCTGTACCTGTGGCTTGAAAAGCAGCATTTTCATAGCTTCCGGGACTGTCAACCAAGAAATTTACGTGAAAGAGTGTTTGAATAAACGTCTGCTGCCTTTCCTGAAGAAACACGGTTGTTCCGTACTGTTTTGGTCGGATTCCCAAGGACAAGAACCCTCCCATCACGCCAGAGCTCCGCCCAACTGAGAAATACTGGGCTATTGTCAAGCGGAACCTAAAGAAGACCAAAAAAAAACTGCTAAGGACGAGCAGCAGTTCAAGGCAAACTGGCTTTCTGCGGCGAAGAAGGTGGACAAGGTGGCTGTACAAAATCTGATGGCAGGGGTCAAGCGTAAGGCCCGGCAATTCGGATTTGGAAAAGCGGAAACCTAACTGAATATTTTTCCTGAATTTTATACTAATTGAACTTGAAAAAGAAATTTAATTTGATTTTTTAAACGATTTCACCGATTTACACGCGTTTTCCCTTGACCAAATTTTGACCGTATCACCCTTTATAGATGTCTATAACGGCTATATCATAGTGAACTATTGCATAGATTTCAAGCGCCGTGTGGCGGCACCTTTACAGTAGTGAAATAGTTTGTAGGATACAGTAGTACAAACTGAAAGTTTGCGAAAAAAGAGTTTGCTTGGCTTATTACGCATTTATTACGCACTTTTTTGTTATAAGGCATGGCACAATTCATATTGTTTCAGTTATCAATAATTCGACGATGCGAGTGATTGAGTGAGTACAGAAAAAAAAATGCAAATATGCTTCCTGGTGAGATGTGGTGGCTCCAATAGCACCCTTACTGTTGGTTTAAATAAGTTCATATTGGATTCCAGCATTTTTTTTCCAACTCTAGCAGCACCGTGGTTGCAAATCGGTAAAAGTTATACCAATGTGGCTTAATTAAGGCGCCATCAAGTTTGGTGTTGCTTGGGAATGAAAACCCACCATTACAGTTTGTTATTGTCCCTAATTGCATCCTTACTGTTGGTATAAATCGGTACCAATATATAGCAATTTAACTAAACACCGCGTGAATCATCGTCCACCAAAACGAACCATGCTGCCACCCAATCCTGTTATCCAACACATCCCAGTAATTTCTCGTGGAATCCAGCAGCGAGTACCGCGCCAACATATTCCTACCCTTTCCTTACTTGACCTGCATTTGGGCAAGGTCGGTGCCGGAATTTCCTTGGTATGGGATCACCAGCTTTCACAAATTGAGCATGTATGCTAGTTAAGATGTTACCTTTCAACCAATTTGTAGAGTAGCAGGTAGTGAATTCCAACGTTACAACAAGATTTAAGGTGGTGATCTGGTAGGAGATTCAAAGATCCGAATGAATTTAAAAAATACGAACTTAAACAAATAGAAGATTGGATGACAAGGAATACAAACTACGACATTACCTTGAAAGTGATTAAATCAAGCCGCTATGTATGGGAGTCTTGTGGATCTAGTTTGCATTCAGGTTCCATTGTATTTTACATGGAAGGGTTGAAAATGGGAGAAAATTCTGGAGCCGGGGCTTATGGCTCAGGAATCAGGCAACCGTTCAAATCCCCTCCGCTCGTTTTCAAAATTGTATCTTTCTATTTCAAAGCCTGCCGTTACCCTTTACGAAACTATCAGTACTTTCTCTTCATTTCTATTCGTTCTAGCAATTAATTACTGTCCACTACTAGAGCCTCTCATGGAGACGAGAAATCATCTGCTTCTGACAAATTTCGTCATAGATCGTTACTCCAGGTATTGGGAGAATACAAAAAAAAACAACAATCAAAGTGTAGCTTAATGTATTTGAGTATTGTACAAAAAACAAAATTATATCCATATTGGACATCCAAAGTCATGCGACACAAAAAAAATATTGTAGGAGATCATTAGTACAACATCGAAAACCCTATATCTTCGGGTTCAAAAAAGACAGATACAAATTAGTTTTCTCGTAACAGTTTTTGGATGTCCCGTAGCAGCGGCTTAGTTATGGTTTCAACAGAATGTAGTCATGGGGCAATTTTTATAAACTGGGATTGTTTCCCACTGTGAATTTTTAACTAAGGACTACATTTTTATTTTATATACCGGATGTAATTTCATAAATTTGAAAAATGAGAGCATTACGCTGAAGTAAAAGGTTTTTGAACACTAAGCTCTCGTTCATACACCGTTTGATCAGAAAAACTTACAAAATTTTTGCATTGAAATTACCAATAAGTGCTATTAATAGAAGATGTTCAATTTTTTACTAAAAAATTACCTTCTTTTGCTCCCATAAAATTCTCTGCATGAACAGGTTGAAAATATGTTTTCCCTATCCGGGTCCTCAAAATCGGGTAACAAATGGTTCAAATTGTCTTTTTCTTTTTATTTCATTTAGTTTCATTCCATGATGCATATAGAACAAGCAACACATCTCAGCTGCAAAATATTTTGATTTGCTGCCGGTGTCTGATTTTATAACTGAGACCCATCTTCTTTTTAGAATTTTACTTCGTACTGTATTTTCGTCCATCTCTTCATTCAGGGCTATGCTATCAATGCTAATATATAGCACGGGAGATCTCAGCAGTTGGTAGTTTGGACAAGCAGTGGTTTGGACATGCAAGACCGGCTAACCGGATAGTTGCCGGTTTCTATGTCTACCCAATGCAATGATACCACCTCGGGCCACAGAAAATTGAGCCATTCGTCCCTTATGAATAAATACTAGTGTTGAATAGCATGGCCCAGAAAGGTGAGGGACACGAAAGTGCAGAATGGAGAAAAATTCATCAGAAGAGACGGGTTCAAAGCAAAATAATAGAACTATTTTTACCAACCGTATGTGTAATGATGCGTACAAATTAGATGATACAGTTTGTTGGGATACCTTCGATAGTGCTGTTGTCCTTGGATGACCTTGTCGAAGGATTCTCTTCTAACCTTTCGACCGTAATAGACGGAGCTTTCTTTCACCAGGGGTTTTCGGGACGACAGTAAGGCCGTTCTTAGGTCACCTTCAATTCACAACACGAAACCAATACAGAAAACTACATTTTATTTCACAGAAGTCACTACACATCATATTTAAACAATTAACTAATAATCTAGACATTTATTGAATATTACGTGTGGAGGTCCAGCGTCCGATAGCCGATCGCTTGCTGTACTTAATGTTGGCTGATAACGTTTTGGTGATACATTGTTGATATCCTCTGGCAGTAGTATTAGTGGTAGCAAAGGCTTTCCAATATATGAGTGACAGTATCATACTTACCCGTCTACGACACGGCTCTTCAATTAAAACAGTCCGACAACGTATAGTGGTTGCATCCGTATCCAACTTGCTACTCGTAGACAGATACCATTATAATTATGAACCAACGCGGCCCTATGTGAACCTTGATTATATCCCTTACATAACTCACCATTCATTTTTTAACACCATTTCAGAAATGTCAAAAAAATTGGGTTCGATATAAAAACGTAATATATGATACATGAAAAGTCAAGAAAATGACAAATCCTAGCTTATTTAAGCAAGTTAGAGCATTTTGAAAATCCATTTCGGGTCATATTGATCCCGACAACAAAAGGAGGTTATAACACTTATCGTTTTTACGCTGCATAAATTGCACGTTTTCTTCTTCAGCAAATAAAAACTAGATTAATGCGGAGGAATGAAATGGAGGGAAAAAAACTGAATTTTGGAATAACGAACTGTGAAAAATTAATGTAGAAGGTGATGTTCACTCATCGCCTCATGGGTGGACAGTAATGTTTGCTAGAATGAAAGATAGGAATAGAAAGTGTTGATAGTTCCGTTAGTGTACGGTAGGTTGGAAATAAAATAGAAGTATTAAAAATTGAGCGATAGGGCATGGGTAAAGTAGTACTCGAATCAAGGACGTTACTATTGCCTAACAATTACCAACAAACAAAGTTTTGCCTTGTTCCGACCCTGCCGCCACACAAACACCGGAGCATAAATCCCATTCCGATGAAATATTATTACGGTATTTGTCATTGCCTCTGATTACAGCTTGTTGTCAACAATTTACACGGCTAGCTCTGGAATTAAACTATCCAAAATGGACAGACAAAAAAAAACCCAGTTAAATCCCATCATGTAACACACCAATCACTCCAAGCGGCTAAACCAGGTGGAAAAAATAATAAATTGTAGTGCGATTGGTCACCAAATATAAATTTCTGCAGTAATTGGTCTGCTCTCAACTAGCTTAGGGCCATGGTTGCATTTTGTTCCAATGGGTATTTTTTTGTAAACTTCATTCCTTTTTTCACCAAAATCCAGACACAAAAAAAAACAGCAACCCGGTTGATGGTTTTATTCCAGCCGATTTATTTCAAAAGTAGAGAAACAGTTTGGTGGAAAATCCATACTTCAATCCCAGAAGGGGAACGGACCGGCGATGTCCTCTCTTGCCTGTCGTCCGGAACGTTCTGCTGCTGAGGGCGGAGGTTGGCGGTCAATAAATAATTTTAATTGGTTGGAAAAATGCGATGACAGCGTGAGCATTGCGCGCCCCTGTTTGTCTGTCTGTCGGCTGTGTGTAGTGTGTTGTGAATTTTTCTTTCAATGGGCGTTGCGAGGCAGGTCAGAACGCGTTATTGTTTGCTGCTGCCTTTTGTGTTCTGTGCTCAACTCTGTTGTGGTTGTTTCCATTGTTGTACTGTTGTGTTATTCTTGGCCGGTTCGGTGATTACTGGAGGCTGTTTGTCTTGATTGGCTACATGGTTTTCTGGCAACTGTTCACTTCGATTGATTAATGTCAATTCCTTTGAATGGATTGGATACAGACTGGGGGATAATTTACGTTTGATTAATTTATTTTATGGATGTGGAAAGTATCATTTATTGGCCTGACAAAAATGGAAGGAAAATTATTAAAAATGTATGCTATTTATCGGTTCGTTCGATTGTTCCATTGATCAACGCATATTTCAGTATATTGTTTAATGAAGCAATTGAAACACGTATTTTTCATCATGCTCATTTATTCAACAAATGAATTTAATGTTACAGGAAAAAAGGCTGAAAATATCAAATGATCAAAAATTAAAGATCAAAAATTAAACAAAAATTAAAATTGCAGATCAAAGATTCTGACGGTTCCAATTTCAGGCGCCAAGTAAGTCACTCTACCACTCCCAGTAGCTGGAACCGATTCAGAAATTCAAACAACACTAGAGCAGGAAAAAGGATTCACCCGACCGTGAGGAAGAACTTTTGACCCGCCAAAATAGAATGTAGCTCATGCAAACAAGAAGCACCAAAACGCATAACGGAACGCTCCTGTTGGTACCTTCCACTCCTGGCCACCGGGGAGACGGATGGAGTTTGCCTTGCGGTACTCTATATTTGAAATTTATTTGCCGCCAGGATGGCCGGTTCCTGAGAGCAAATAATAATACAGGACCAGCGAACCGGGGCCAAAGGAGATGGCTCTCAGCCCCCTTTTTCCCGAACGTCTTCCCCTTTCACCCTTCACGGAAAAAGATGGATGCCGGGCAAACGATGCTGCTACCACCAGCTCGACTCGAGATGAGGTTTTACCACCTCATCATCGCTCTGTGCTGCAACCATGCGTCGCGGAAAAGAATACTTTGAGGAAGGAAAAGAAAAGCGAAAAAAAAGAGTTGAAATTCGTGGCGAAAAAGGATTACTCTCGAAATGAAAAGTGCTTTCCCTTCTACCGGCGGGTTCCAGCCATTGCACCATTTTTCCACCAGTCAGTGTGTGTTGTTGAATGGCATAGCTTTTATTTGATTTATACAAAAGACATTTATTGCATTTTATTGTTGAACGTGAATAGAATGAACCAGAATGGAGAGCTTTCTCTTACATTCTTATATATTTTTTCTTTATTCTGCTGACTGCAACTGCATTTTGTATCCTTGTTTCGACCAATCATGAAAGGCGAAAATGCCAAGATTTTCTCCCCGCTTCGTGCTGTTTAAGTACTCATTTCTCGGCTCATTGGATGCCAGAACGAGAATTGCTAACTTTACTAAGCAATTAAAATAATTTACGGTCGATGAAGTCACCTGACTTGCTACCTGCAGAATCATTGTGTGGATTATATACGACAACGATCCCAACCGACCGGATTTCAACAAGGAACCATAATTACTTTCTAACACAGTGTGAGAAACTCCCTTGCAAATCGGACTTTCTTCGATTTGGATGAAACATTTATCACCTTTGCGACTTATGGCTTACTATTGAATTAGAGTGCATATATGTTTTCAATATATATGTTCTTACAATCTTTACACTCTTAACTTCGTCCACGTTTCCCTAATAGCACACATGTTGCCATTCAGTTGAAATAACATAGATATGACTTGCTAAGTTGCTGACTTGCTAGATATGACTTGCTAATTATGATCGTTGTGTGCTACTTGGGTTAGCTCAGTCAGTAAAGGTGCTGCTACAAAGCAACACCGCTGCTTGAGGTTGGCTGGGTTCGATTCTCCCGGTCTGGTCTAGGATTTTTTCGTGTAGGAAAATTTCTCGACTCACTGAGCATAGGGTATGGTTGTACTTGCCAAACAATCATACTAATGCAAAAATGTAACCTGGCATCGAAGGCTCTCAATTGATAACTGTGGAAATGCATCTAGAACATAAAGTTGAGAGCAACCAATAAGCCTTATATTCGCATCAACTCCACTTCATGAACTGAGCCCATTGTGTGTGTGTGTGTGTGTGTGTGTGTGTGTGTGTGTGGGTGTATGTGTGTGCGTGATTCTGAAACGGTTACGGAAATTTTTACAGTTTAGTGCAACACAGAGGCCTGGACTTACTCAATACCTGCACTCATTCATATGCCTGACTAAGCACCCCAGTAGTTCGTTAAATCGTTACACAGAGGAAGTACATCTGTGCTAATATTGACGAATAAACTTTGTAGCTTGAGCTGTCCTGAATAGCAAAAATGGCTTTGCTTTAAGAGATTGAACAACGCGAACAAATTCTCAAGAATTTACCGGTACAAAATATCGATATGATTATGATGATCTGATGTGTACTACCACCCATTGTAGCACGGAAAGTAAGTCCGACAGCAATGGGCTCACCTCTCTGCTCTGTTAGACTTGATCAAGCTTTAATAACCACTGATTATCCATTCTTATTATTATCTGCACAGTGGGAAAAAATGAACCCAAATTCCCAAGTAAGAGAAGCCGCTGGTTTTTGAACCAAACCAAATGTAATCCTGAAGGAAAATAGCTAAAAATCGATTAGACAGCTCAAGTTGTGTAGAGCACGGAAGTGGCTCGATCGGCCTCAATTCACCCTAAATTAATGGTTTTTCTCCATTCTGCTCACATAGTTGAAAATGCATATTGTTTCACGTATCATATTAAGAAACTTTACAGAGGTAATTTCATGGTCGTGTCTTGCCCGTTTTACCCCAATTTTTTTTTATTTAACTTGTCTTGTTACTTTCCGGAACACAGCCAATCGTCAATCTTATTTTCGCTGGAAAGTACAAATCCCACAGGATATGTATAAAATTAATTTGGAGCGACTTTGCGTGTTTTTGGATCTTGTAGATACCTCGTTTTGCCCCAATTTTCCTTAAATTGATGGTTTCTTCATTTTGCTCATATTTCTCCAATTTAGGGGAAGTGGGCAGAACGAACTACCTCGTGCTCTACACAACACGAAACTTGCTCCAATCGATTTTTTAGCCCATTTTCCTTCAGGAATGCATTTGGTTTGGTTCAAAACCAGCGGCTTTCTCATTACTGGGAATTTGGGCTTCATTTTTTCCCACTGTGCATTGTATGAAGGGCCAAAAAGGATTGGGTGGATCGATAGGCAACATCACCTATTCACAGGAATAAAAGAATCTCCTTCCAACAACAAGATTGAACAATTGATCATAAGAGCGAGCTATCTAACATGAGGATGCCCCAATGGGCGGGGAGACGAGCCCGCCCTCTATTCACAAACTGTTAACAATGGGGAGTTGGCATTCCCACTCTCCACATCCAGAGTACTTCAATCGGGTGCCCTGATGGTCCCTCCCGTTCCCATGAAATATTTATATAATAGTGTATATATTTATGTAAACGAAAATTACTACAAGCATTCGTATCTATTATATATGATCTTCCTTCGGGTGATCTTGAAATGCAAGAAATGTTGTACAGTTTTAAAGTGTAGAGTTTGGTGGTTCCGCGCATGCTTAAGTTTTCGTTCGTTTTCAGCGATAGCTGCAATTCACCAAAATCACGATTTTAGGAATCCTGCAAAAGTTTTTTAAATCTATTAAAATTCAATCATTTTATTTTACTCTTATTTACAGGTCACTATTTGCTGCTTGATGCTGGATTTATAACCGCATCTTTGAAGTAAACTCAATAAAACCAAAACTGTCAATTATGATAATATTGTGAGTAATGAAAAAGTAATGACAAAGATTGAAATGTAAAATCAGACACTAGCTCAATGTATACAGCGCTGCATGAATCAAATCCGCTCGAGTTTGGTAAAATGTCCATTTGCAAATCGGTAGTGAAAAACCCCATCACAGACTCCGTTGCAACCTCCTGCATTCAAGGCACCAGACAACAAGAGATGGAGTTCCTACAATATAGAAAGACTGTGAAGATCGGTTAAAAATTCAACATCTATCCGAAGGCTGAGCCTTATAGTCGCATCAACTCCTCTCGCTAAACTGAGCCCGTTGTGTGTGTGTGTTTCTGATACGGTTGCGAAATCTTTATAGACTAGCCCAACACAGAGGCCTGTACTTGCTCAAAGACCTGCACTCCTGCATATGCCTGACTTAGCACACCAGTAGGTTGTTAAACAGAGAAAGCACATCTGTGCTGGAGTGTGGTCATGGTTATGTAGAGACTTCGAATCCCACTAAAACCTAAGCCCTTGTTGCCTAACAGATTCTCCCGGGACCACCCTACGGTATTACTTCTTGAGGAATCTGATCTTGCCTTTTGACAGCAGCGCTATTTAGAGCTGTGACTTGCTGCTGGCGGCTTCTTCACGAGCCATTTAGCTCCGTCTCTTTTACTGATTCATTTCGCTCCCATCCTCTTACTTTGAGCCATTTAGCTCTCACAATCGATACAGTTGACTCGAGTTTTGCCCGACGGTGAATCTACCCTACGCCAATGAAGAGTTCCCCAACAGTGGAAATTGTTCCGATTCCTAAGAACGATGAGCCATTCAGCTCCAATTAACGACTCGACGACTCGATCAGTCCCCGGTAACCAACACTGACCCGATGACCTTGCTTGGTATATACGCCATTTTCGTTGTGGAGCCACCTTTCAGAAATGTAATTCAGAATCGTAATAAAGCTTGCTTCAGATAGAATTGGAACAAAAACAATTGCCTGTATTTTAGTTATTTATTATTGAATTCAAGATCTTTTTTTATAAAAATTTAGCGTTTTCTTTATACTTTTAAGAAAAAATAGGGATAAAATTATTCGTCACGGTTTCGAAGGAATTCTCGAATTTTTCCTGTAACACGGCTCATTAGGCGGCGCAAACCTTCTTCGCCCATCGTTTTAGCCTATCTTATTCCACCAGGTCTTCATCTGATTGATGTCTTTGACAACCTTTCCCTTTGCCTTGAGTCTCCTCTTCATGATTGCGCCAGTATTCTCAACAGGGCGGAACTGCGGGCAGTTGTGCGGGTTAAGGTTTTCGGAACAATCGACCCCTTTCTCTGCATACCATTCTTTGAACGACAGTGCAATGACAGCTTGCCAAATCTGGCCAAAACATTACGGGATGGTCGTGGGATCGAATGAACGGCAAAATTCGTTTTTGGAGACACTCTTTTTGGTATAGTTCCTGACGTCATTGTCTTATTTGTAACGAAAACGTTCGTTTTTTGCCACAGCTGCAAATGCCCTGCCAAATCATGAATTTTCGTGCAAATTTGTCGGCAAAAACAAATTTAAATTTGGCTGGAACATCCCCCGAGCCGTTGCCAAGTAAAATTTTGACCTGGGATTTGCCCGAAGTCAGCCTTGACATAGGTTTCACCGTCCATCAGAGGACACCCGTCGAACTTGGTCAGCACCTGGTCGTATAGCTTGGTTAACAGATTTTGGCCACACTATTCTGCATTATGGTCCGATTTGGCTGTTTGCTAGCTCGATACGACTTTGATTCCTTCCCGGAGTCGAGTTCTCCTCACGGTACTATGGGCAGCACCGAATTTTCTGGCCAAATCACGGTCCGACAGATTAGGATTCCTCCTAATCGTCTTCAAAATCTTACCACGCAGTTTCCAGTCGACAGTTCCACTCCGACGATTGGCTTGAGGCTTCCGAATCGTCGTCAATGTTTCCTTATACCGTCCTTATAACGTATTTCTGGGCAATTTCAGTTGTTTAGCTAGCCTAGATGCAGACCACAATGTATTTTCCAAATAACTGTGCCCAATTTTTTCCCTTCTTTCGGCTTCCATGTTCATTGTTTACAAAGTACAGTCGATTTACGGAATGTCAGAAATACATACGTGAAGCTGACAAAATTCCGGACACGTGGGCGCCAAGAACTTCCAAATCCGTCCACCAGGAGCGACACAATATGAGCAAAAGTTTGTTCCAATTCTAAATAAAGCAAGCCTTATATGATATGGAAAAAGTCAAAAAAAATCAAACTTTTAGATGCTTACTTCAGAAAGTTATAACATTTTGAAAATCCATTCCGAGTCATCTTGGCCCGGACAACTAAAGAAGGTTAAAACACTTATCGTTATTGCGCTGCATAGACTGCACGTTTTCTTCTTCGGCAAATAAAAACTAGATTGCTGCGGTAGAAATGATAGAGAAGAAAACAAACGGAATTTTGGAATAACGAACTGTCAAAGTAACGGAGCGCAGAAGAAACGAGCTCCGCCGTTTGCTTGTGCAGTGGGCTTTGCTCAAAGGTTAGATTTTTGCCTTCCATGAAAATAAGTACCCCGACATAATTTGCGTAATGCCTGCGCTAATCGCTTTCTACGAATGTTCGTGGCAACGCATTCTGTGGACGTCGTTTTCTAGGCTGGTATCTACATCGTTGATATCTAGCGTTGTGCGTTGGATTCGGAAATGGCGTGTCCGAATCTGTGCAAAAACTTCCTATAGCAGCCAACAGAAATTGTGTCAGATGAAAGTTGACCTCATCGTACTTTCTGTTCATCCACGTGCAAGTGTTTGGGATAAACTAGTGTGTCTATCTTCCATTCATCGTATTAACCCATTCCTCTTGCCATTTCCTCATGGTGTCAGCCCGTGTTCTTCTTCGAACTTCGTTGGTGTTGCTGTTCAAATAGCACTCCTGATCATTCTTCAACAACAGTAAATTGGGGGTCATTCTGACTGCTAGAAGCTCACCACACTCATGCTCAACCTAAACCTAAATGTGCTGTTCAAACACGACCTATTTCTTGACGTCTTCATTGCTGGGAACCGGAAACCAGACTACCATACCGGAGCACTAACCATGGATACACTGGTTAGGAGCCGCCTCTTGCTACTATTTATCATCGAGTTGTTGCGCATAATTCTGGTCAACGCTGTCGTCACTTTTGCTGCCTTGTGACAGGCGTAATCGAAGTGGCTGTTGAAGTTCAGTTGATCGTCGGTTATCACACCCAAGTGCTTGACCTCACGCTTCGATTCGATGGTGTATTCTCCGACCGTGATTATCGCCTAGTGCACTGCTTTTTGGTTGTTGATCACTACCACCTCCGTCATCCACCTCCAGTGGTTCGGAGTACTTCCACTTCTTCTCGTGATTATGTGACTACTAGAATGGCCTTCACACCTCGAGAAGCTCCAGTTTTAACACTCTATCGAACATCGCATTCTACCACGTCGGAACGAGGATAGATCCCCGGACTATTATTTTTCTCTCTCCCTTATCACTCCCGTAGATAAGCGTTCGGTTCTGAAAGGAGCTCCTTAATATTCTGCACAGGTACTAAGGGACCTACCTCTGTTTGCTCTGTTCCGTCTCCATTCGGAATGTATCCACTGTGGACCTGACTTTCCCAAAATCGCACTGCAATGATCGATAGGCCGCTCTTGCTATCCGTGTACTTAGTGAGCCTGTTCAGGATTACACTCTCTAAAAGTTTTCCGACCGAGTCCAGCAGGCATATAAGCCCGGTTTTGGTTCCTTCATCAATGCATTCCTGCAAATTTTCCTGAAAATATCTGTGTTCTCCGGTATCGCTGTTTTAAGAGCCAAGTTTGGGATTCTATCTGGCATTCTTCACTTTCGTCATCTCGATCAGCTCCTCGTTTGTTACTTGAGCTTATTCTTCGTAGTCAACCTCCTCTTTATACGGTAAAGGTGCCCAGGTCGTTGGTTCGTGCTACGGAATCAGTCCGTCGATGAGGGCCTTAATATCCTGCGGCCACCGTCCAGGTGGTACACCCAAAAGTTGAAATTGTGGCAAAAAATGCAATTGCAGTTTTTGAAATCATATCTTGAGAAATCCACATGATTCAGAAAAGGCCATTTTGCCCATCATGATCCACAAAGCGTTTTATGCCTCGACAGTCGAAGCAACCGTTGGGTCTTTGTTCATCCGTCAACAACTTTTCAATATGGGTGAGACAATTGGCCGCTGTTGCTACTCCACTGACCTCTATGACCTCTCAAGGGACATATTCAGATCACAAAGTAAAGTTTATCTCACTTTCATAATATGAATGTTGATTACAAAATAAAAAAATATCGTCATATTTGAGACTACTTCTTGAAGAACTGGCCACTTTTACGAATGTTCCGGATCTTCCGGAGAGCCAGTTGGTTCCTATCATGGTTCTCAATTTTGATCAAACTAAAATTGTTTTTTACTTTCAATGTTTGGATGCACACCACGCTGATTTTGATAGCAATTGACAAAGTGAGCTAAGATTATCTTTGCTATAATTCTGGGAAGGAAGGAAAAACCTGAAGTACTGTCACCAAATTTGATAAGACTCGAAATCTACAAAATATTTCAAGAATTTCTTTGCACCAAATTAAAGGTATTGAAAATAACTAGAAACTGACGTGCGTAGAATTTTTTATTTCTCAAATTTTCCCTAACAAATAACTCAAAGACTTATGATTTCGCCCCGCTGAAACGGTCACCTTAAGTGTTCTATTTTTATTTTCACCCGTCAGCACACTCGCATTTTCTTCTCATCAAGTTCACCATGCCTTTTAGTGTGTGCGAACGACATTTGCTTCATTGCTGTAACGCTTATTGCCTCGACAATCGAAGCAACTGAAAGGCTTTTATTCCGACCACCTGAACTAATTAAAGTGGCTGAATGGTTACTATCGGGAGCCGGTACGCTGACGGCTGCGGTTCGGTTTCACGGTTGCAAATCGTTTTGCTATTTTTTTGTGAACCATTGAATTTTAGTGCTCCAATCTCACACACAACTACACATACGAGGCACACACTGCATTTTTTGAAGCGAATTGATGTGTTGCTTTTTTGCCCACAACATATGTTGCATTTTTTCTTCAAGTTACGATTCATTACAAGAAATGATACAAATTCATGCGAAATCGCATTACAATCTTGCTTTTTTATTTTGGGTGAAGCAACTTAGTGGGCGTCTTCCCAGGGATTCACGTTGATATTGTGGCCAAGACCCTAGCAAAGGAAAATAACAATCTGATATCATAGAAGTAACAAGTTCTGTTATCCTAGTTATGGTTTTGATATCCGCTGTTATCACATAACAAATTTAGTTATCACTATAGGCAAATGTTGTTATCATTTTGAACACACTCTTTTTTATGAACGTTATAAGTTGAATTGTAAAACTATACATATTTCCAGCATATTTGAACAAGAAATTTTGCTTTTAATCAAAATATTTTTTTCAATTATTAGCATGAGAATTTCATTTCAAATTGATAACATAATTGGATATCATTTCAATAAATTTGCTTACAATACAGGATTTGTTATCAAGTTGTTCGCAGTGATAACAAAATAAGTTATTATTATGATATTCAACGAGTATTTTTGTTATTCATTCTGTTATTTTGGCTGTTTATTCAGCCTGAATGATAACATATTCAGTGGTCAAAAAATGATAACTTGGTCTATTACCTTGTTATCAATTTGGTATAATCCTTTGCTCGGGGATCCTCAAGCAGGCTTTCGTGCTAAGCTTGATTCCTTTCTTTCCGCTCCTCTCTTTCGGTATCGTTGCAGACCCCCTCTCCTCTCTTTCTCTCTCTCTCTCTCACTCTCTCCATTTCCATTTGGCACTCCCCTGCTAACATTCTTGCTTCTGCTTTCACTCCGCTTTGCATTGCTTTTTCGGTATCACTTCTATCTGCCATTGCTCTCCTATCGTCGCGTTTTCTTTGCTTCTCTTGAGATGGTTCACCAGTACTAACGGATATCGCAGGGAGCACAGCTTTCGTATCCGAGTTGTAGAGGTCACGTTAAATGAGCCGGGACGTACTGTCCAGCTTCCTGCAGCCCAGGCTGGGGCTCCATACCTCAATATCACCTCCTGCTGCTTCTAGATCCACCGACATTCGGCATGATTCCCACCCGTGACCACCCTACATGGGCGTTAAAATTAAGACGGTTGTCAACCGTCACTCCTGGATGCTTCAGTGCACGCTTTGTCGAAATTGAATGCCCTCCTACGCTGATTTGGACATGCTGAACCGTCTTTCGGTTGCTGACCAGAACTACCTCCGTTTTATGATGGGCCAGCTCCAGTTTTGCTCCAGTAATTCATGTTTCGATGATATCTTACATTCCCGCTGTCTTCCAACGTCGTGAGGATTACGTTATCCGCAAATCCGACAATCTCAAGACCTTTGAGCAGCTTCGGGGCTATTACCCCATCGTACCTCACGTTCCAGAGCGTTGAGTCGATGATTGAACTTTGTGGCACTCCTGCCGTGACCATGACCGATGTCCGCCCACCTCTGGTTCGAATATCAGAATTATGTTCAGGTAATAGCTTTTGTAACGTGTAACGGTTTAATGAAGGCCTCCCATCAATCGCAATCCGAAGTGCCTTTTAGATAAACCGCTTCGTCAGACAGTTAAGGATGAACCTTACGTGGAGCTGTCAGCCAGAGAGACAGTGGGAGAGAGAAAGAGAGAGAGAGAGAGAATGAGAGAGAGGTATTTTACCTCTTAATCTGAGCTCTTAAATACCACCGTTAGTTATCAAGCTATTTTTTTATATTGAATTATAGACTCTTTAAAATGTTATTCGAGTCTGGATCAAGCTATTCGTGCCTGCTCGGATGCCATTGTTTGAAGGTAGGGCGAATCGATGTGCAACATCACTTATACTATTCTACAGGGGTATGAAGAATCTCCTTCCAACAACAAGATTGAACAATTGGTCATAAGAGCGAGCTATCGAACATGAGGATTCACCAATGGATGGGAAGAAGAACCCGTCCTCTATCCACAAACTTTTAGCAAAATGGAGTTGGCATTGCCCCTCTCCCCATCCAGAGTGCTTCAATGGGGTGCCCTGAGGGTCCCTCCCATTTGCATGAAATATTTATATAATAGCGTATATTTAGTATATTTAGGTAAATGAAAGAAAAAGCATCCGTGTCTATTATATATGATCTTCATTCGGTTGATCCTGAAATGCAAGAAGTGTTAGAATTTGTGGTTCCCCGCTTAAGCACTACATGAATTCTAAATTCCAAATTATTTTACAAAACCTTATGACCGGGAAGACCTGAAATACATCATGTAAAACACAGTACATCCCAAATTGCGATAACTTGAAACAAATGTATATGCAATATATACTATCACATGATAACAGCAAAAAGAGATAGAGAATGTATTTTGCCTCTATTTCCCGTATTGTCCTTCCATGTTATTATGATGGATCTAAGGCAAGGATGATCCAAAGCGCGCAGAAACTACGAACCTAATGTGAATAGTAAATTTCTCAATGTGACCTCCAGATGTGATATCTCCACAATGAAACTGATTCATAGCTTCAGGTCTTGACCAAGAATCCCTACTGAGCCCTTGAGGTACGACAAGCCGAGGTTTTATCGTTGATATAACCCACCAATATTTGTTTTCAAATTGTTCCTCAGTATAGAAAACAAAGATGTAGTTCTACGTTAAAATGATTTGAATCCAAAATTAATCAATGTTGATTACAAAATTGGTTATTCGATTAAGTCTGAGTCTGAATCTGAGTATCTTTTCCGATATATCATAGCTTGTAACTTGTTTGATACCAGATTGTTAACTGAATTTGCTGCCCGAGGAGGAACAAATAGCTTGATAACTGGCCTTGGTATTTAAGGTCGCTGCATAAGAGCCCGAACAGGAGAAAATATTACATGAATACCTAATTTTGATCAGATTAAGAGGTAAAATACCTGAGGATGATACCATAAAATTGTTCCCACAATGTTAGACGAATACCAAATTTAGGTAAGACAAGATCAAGAAAGTACCTCTTAGGAATTCCCGGGTATCCGAAATAACAAGTTTTGTTATTCGAGAGATATTTTGCTTGCAATTCTTGGGTATTTTATTTCTTATACTGTGCTCGGGTAGGTTAATACGGAATCTGAATCAAAATTGTGGGTCCTACCGAATGTGAAAGCCATCCAATGGTTGCCGCAAATGTAGGACGGTTTAAACACTCAAATAAACATAAACAATTTAACCTCAACCTGACTGCTAGTTTTATTGCATTAGAATTAATTTTGCTTGCTAAATTTCTCTACAAGCGCAATCCTAAACACCTCATTTTTTTCAACAGAGAGTTCAACATTTTCAAACTATTTTATCGCACCATTTCTATCGCGTACATTACAACTTCAAAGTCGTGTATTTCAATGCTTGTGCGCACTCACTCACTCACTTCAGGAAGCAAACGACATCTGCATACTTCGCACCTCTTCAGGTTGCCCAGCCGTTGCCGTTGTTGTAATGCCGGGTTAAAAATAAGGAGGATTTTGAACCCCAATTCCTATGCTTGGAACAACTTGACGACAACGACGGATGCTAATAGAGACGAATGCTGCCGCCATCCTGCCACTTCCCTCTCGCCATCGTCCATCAGGAACAGAATCCTCAGATGTGATGCCCGCGATGAAGTGGCGTGGTGTGGAGAAGTTTGGAAAATAATGGCAGCTCTTGCAAAATAACACATTCGTTCATTCGTTTCTGCCATTGTTCAGCGAATGACGACGAACGACGACGAAATGCCACGAAAGCACAATTTTCTTTCGCCTCTATTTTTGTGCACGGTGGCAGCGAACAACACCTAGATTTTCAACCGTACATTTCCTTGCCGCCTCCGACGACGTCCTGGCCAGCAGGATTTGTGAAGCAGGAAGTGTGATACTCTTGTCACATGCGGCAAACGGCGGCGGATTGCGAGATGCAGGCACGCGATAGTGCGCGGCTCTCAAGTGGGTAACAATTGCTTCACTCGGCACAAATACGTGCGAGGAACCGACGGCGGAAGTAGGGGATTTGCGTTCGATTGTTGAGCAACGATTCGTCGTCGACGCGTTGATCCTCGAGTTGGCTACTGATTCGCTGTTTGAAGCAAATTTGAACCCCATTCAACGTGCCTTTTGTGAGTGGCAACTGCAGGGGGGGTTCTTCAACTTGTGGGATGACGATTCCAATGCCAGGAGCTATTTTTTGGCGGTTTTAGCGATGGAAAGTGTGGTTTTGGCAGAACAAGAATGTTGAGGGGTTAGTTCCTGTCCATGAATTAGGGGATGAGCCCTTAAGTACGGTTTTTTTTATCTTCCTATTATTTTGATTTTTAGCGTTTTGAAGTTACTTAGCATAGCATAGTAGTGTATAATTGTAAATTCAATATGATTTAAAAATTGTTAAACAAATTGTTACCGTTGCGACACAATATCCCTTGTTTGTCAGTTTAAAAGGTATAATTAGTTACCCACATTATTGCTGGAAAATTCTATTGTTTTTTTTTTTGTTGAAAAGAAGAACTTTAAATAAAATAATAAATAGTAGTCTAGCTAGAATTTAAAATATATGCATGCACACTTATGAAAATTATCCAAATTGTAAAACTAAGATCAAAGATTGTTAATCCACACTACACGAAAACCTACCCCTGCGAAAACGCTAGTGAAGAGCAAAATGGATTACCACACATGAGAAAATGTACTATTGAAACGGAAGTATTAGAAAAGGAGAGGCTATTCGAGGTTCTATGGATTTATCGACATTGACGAGAGATTATTCAACGTTACACCTCAGCGGAGAAGCATCTCAGCACAGGACGTTTTTATTAGTGCGTTTTGTTGGAAAAGGGAGGACCTAAACTATAATTGGACAACGTTTGTTCGCGAAAGTCCATCGCCTTAACGAGAATCGATTCTATCGCCAGCCTAAGCGAAGCCAGTGTTAGCGCATTACGGATTATATACCAGCCGTCTGCCTAGACCACTCGCGCCACTACATTGTGATCTTGACCCGAAGGACCCGAAGGACCCGAAAGACCCGAAGGAGAATTGTGATTCCCGTGCATGAACTGTACCAACGCCTTCCCGCTGAACACGTCGAAACACCGTCGAAGCCCCATTCCGGAATATAAACCCCCGTCCCACGTGTACCCTGGTCGACGAGGTTAGATCAACGGTTCCGCCGCCATTGTGCCAGGACTGCAAATCATCGTAAGCAGCCAATCGGGAGGTTTAACCGTTCACATGACCAGCCCTAGATTCCCGGACAGTATCCGCAGCTCTTCAGTAGCAGCATCAGTAGCCGGCCGGCCCACCGTGACCTTTACACCCACCCACAATCCTTGTAAGTTAAATAATAAAAATGTGTTTAAGAGTAGCTTGTGTTGTATAGCTTTTTATTAGATGACTGAAGTTTCGATTAACTGATTCCCTTGCTTTGTGCCGACCCGGAGAATAGAAGCCTTAAGCTTGAGCTCACCGGTAGAAAACCAAAAGAGGCCTTGAGAGCCCACTATCAATGGTCCCCGTGGCTTAGACCAGGGATCAAGAGCATTGTTGGAGGGTCCGTCTGACCCCCAAGTAACAAAATAGTAACTTGTCATTAGAAAAGTTGTTTAAAAGTTCGTGTAATATGTTTGGATTTATTTGTTCATCTTTATAAAAGAGACCTGCTATAATAATTCTTACAAATTTAACAGGCCTTATCTTTACCCAAATGGTAGTAACGATGTCACATGATCTAACAATAGCTACATGCTAGTATTGTTGGAGAGAACAGCAGGGCTAACGCATAAAACTAAACTGATCCCGAAACCCACTTTCGTCCATTGCACTATACTCTTAAAAATAATGAATCTTACACATGTCGTTATCCTTGTAACCCGTAAGTATTTGAAGACTTTATTTTAAGTAGTCCTCAATTTTATGTCAATTTTAAGAAGTTAGAGCATCTAATTGTCCACATTCAAGAATGTATAGTATTATACTGAAAGCCACGTTCCATAACCTACTTTCAAATCTACCTTTGAACTATATGTCATAAGTTTAAACTTAAGAGGTGGCAAAAAAATAAAAGACCGAATTTTGTGTTTCAAAAGAAGTACAGGGTAGGCCCAAATAAGTGACGCATGTAACAAAGACTGTATCTTACACGAAAAGACAAATGATTTCAATGTTTCTTTGTTATTCTGTTTCTTAGCTTGTATTGTTTATGTGTTTACATTTCGATAGTATCGCTTTAGCTTTAATTATTGTCCTTAGTCTCCTCGGAAATGCATTACAAGCGGCATGCACCTGATTTTCGGGGATTTGATCCCATTTCTTCTGTATGTTAGCTTTGCATGTTTCAATACCCATTGGTTTGAGATCTCGAAAGTGAGCTTCCATGATTTCTCAAATAGAGAAATCCAGAGGATTTGCATCTGGCGAAGAAGCTGGCCATAATTCCTTTGGAATGAAGTCTGGCAAATTCTTGGTGCTCCATGCTTGGGTAATCTTTGATCCATGGGACGGCGCAGAATCCTGTCGAAACATCCATTTGTGGTTACCGAATATCGTTGAAGTATGCTTCTTCAAATGTTTTTCCGGGGGCGACTACGGCGTACTTGTAATGATCCATACCTCCCACGCCAAAGTCACGAGCTTGAATCTCACCCCCGGATAAGTTACGAAAATTGGTGTTTGAGTGACTACGACGGGAGATGAACCAGCCCAGGGCTGAAAATCTCGATAATCAACGAATTTAAAAAAAATGTTTTTCCAGGACCTCTTTAACGTAGTATGCTGCGTTGATGTTTACACCCTTATCTATGAGGTGGTAGATCACCTTCCGCAGTAACCATGAACGAAGTATGATTTTGAAAGAATTGAACTGCGCGAATTGAAGAAGGAATATCCTGAATACTCGCTGCATAGACTCTGTCATTTTGAGCGTTGAAACTTTGCTGCAATACGAAATTTATCTCACCCGAAAACATAATCATGGAATCACCGTGCCGACGGAGTAATTTGCGACGACGAATGACTCTGTTCTTTTTGTTGGCTTCCGAAAGTCCATGAATTTTTCTTTTCTTGTACGGCACCGATCTCAAATCCTCTTTGAGAACTGTTCTAATAGTTTTCCTGGAAACGTCCATATCCCGACCCAGTTCATATGAAGAACAAAAAGGAACTCGGTGAATTCACTCACGCACCGCCTTTACAAGCCGTTTGGTACGTACACTGCGAGGACGAACTGGTTTTTTCTTTGGATCGATGGTTCCCCTCGTCCTTCGTCTTTTCAACGTCCGCACGATTAATGTGCGGCGTATTCCTTCCATCCGGGTCTCGGCCAGTATCTGGGTGAGACACTTTCCTGCCAAATGCAACTGCAAACTCCGTTGTCTTTTGAAATCCACATTTTTCTTAGGCACTTCCTGTCGGTGGAATCTAGCGAGCACTAGTTTGTTTACATATTAATCAGTCCCTCTTTAATATGCTGGCAACCAGATGGCTCTTGCGATGGTTAGAAGAATTCCACACTGAAACAAAATACTGCGTCACTTATTTGGGCCTACCCTGTAGACTTAGGGGAACTGCGGATAAAACATACAAGGGTGGTGAAATGAAGAGGTGTTTAATGCGAACCGGCGATATATTTCGGCTGCTGAAATCGCATGAGGCCAAGCGGAACATTGTCTATACGATATCAGGCGATACCAGAAGACTTCTACGACCGATAACCGTGCGAGATTCGGTCGGCCGCGTTCGGCCAGGACGCTACGGGCCATGTATGCAGCCGCACAATGTGCAAAATGACCGAGTGAGCGCCAACAATTCCTGAATCAACATGGAAATCCTTCGATTTCGAAGTGCAGCGTCGTGATGGATTGGCGGGCAGTGGTACTACAACGCGCCCAATCCAGATCTGAGGTTGTTGCCCCCAGTTTCCGAAGCCTCTACGGAGATGAGCACTTCGTGTTCTAGCCAGACAGTGCACAACCCACACGGCACATGTGCTCCAAGCCTGGTGTCGGGACAATTTATTCGACTTTCTGGACAAAACTTTGGGTCCACCCAGTTTCCCCGATTTGATTCGCCTGGACATTTTTGTTTTGTCCTATATGATGTCGAAGCTGAACGGCTACAAGGTCAGCACCATGGACCAGTTCAAGACAGTAATTATCAAAATCTGGGATAAAATGCCTATGCAGTCCGTGCGCACTCTGATTTCGATCCATACAAAAGGCGGAAAAAATTTAAAAATGGATTTTACATAGCTTAGTTATGTGTTTCCAAGTAAATTTAGGCCGCTAATTTCAAATATTCTATCTTAATTATCGTAATTATCGCACTACCATGGGTCGCACAAATATGGTAACTTTATGGTCCCCTGGAATATCCGGATCATTTAATAAAACGAATTCATCAGTCTCATCCTAAAGTGATACAATGTTTTACAAAACAATTTGTATATAAAATGTAAAAAAAATATAGCAATATGGAGATCAATTTATGGTTCTGAGTGTCCATTCCATGTTCTTCCGGAACATCCGTGAAATTTGATAATTCAGCAATTCCGTACCAAAGAGATGAAGTGGATCTTGGAATTTCGCGAAAGTTGGTAGCTTTAGAAATTGTATGACTATTTTTTTTTTTTCATTTTGTCATTAGGTTGACCCATTTCGTGATAGGGTGGTCCTAAAGACGAGAAAAAAAATATAACTTTTGCACCACTTTAGGGACCGATTTTCAATTTTTATAATGAAAGAAAATGGAAAATTAAGGGTAAAAATGGTTGGAATATAAAAGGATTAAATCTCATAATATAAATCTAGTTTGAAAATGTGTAGTTTTATTATTTTGGTGGCGAGTACACTTTTAAATTATTCTATTATTCATACATTAATTGTTATGTTATGTATTCTCCGTGCGAGGAGTAACGATTATGATGTAGAAGGAGATGTTCGCTCATCACCATGAGGCACCAAGAGTGAACAACTTTAGTGATCGTCAGTCGTTGCGAATCAAAACAAACCCAAAAAAGGAGAGAGTTCCTCTCCCATGTGCGCATCAGTAAACAGAGTGCACACAATAGATCGCTAAGAATAAACTATACAAGCCACAGTGGTACATGAGCGTCTTTCCATGCGTCAATTTTTGCCTGTTGAAGTGGCGGACTTGTTCCGTCGCTACAACCTACCCCGCAGTGCGATGTTAGGCAAAGATTGACGTCCATGGTTCGAGTACCATTGGATACATGCCCTTTCGCTCAATTTTCAAAAAACATCTGTTAATTTTCCTACCTGCCGCACTCTGACGGAACTTTCAACACTTTCTCTTAACATCTTTCATTCTAGCCAAAAAACATTGTTGTTTACTCTTGGTGCCTCATGGTGATGAGCGAACATCTCCTTCTACATCATAACTATTATTCATTTTAAAACACAAAATACGGCTAATTAGCCAAAAGTTTACACTTTTATTTCCTGACTGTACATTCTTTCGATAGGAAAGCACCTAATCCTGTTTGGCTGCATTATGGGGAAGGATTGAATTATTCCATATCACATATATTAATGCAATGCAATACATAGATCAATGCAATCGAAGTGCGGAGTGGAAGTTTAATCCCCGCCTTTGCTGGATTTTTTTTATAACCCAAGATGCTACGGTTGCTACTGTAGATCTTAGGTTCTGAACTCAAGTCAGTTTTTATAAGCTTGAACATTCCAAGATAATCTGATAATGGATGGTGACTTTACAGAAGATTCACTGAATGTGTTTGAATGTATATCGGTTTTAAAGCTTTTATAGGTTTTAAAGCTAATGTTACGACTGTAGATTCTAATTTCTAAACTCCAGGGCAGTTTTAGTGACCTAAAACATCCCAAAATATCTCATTATGTTTGTTTACCTTCCAGAAGACTCACTTAAATTTGTCAAATGCAAATTGTTCCTTTGTTTGGTCCAGAAAGCTACAGTTACAGCTGTAGTTTTTTAGTTTTGAATTCCAGGATAGTTTGGATAACCTAGATGATTATCTCATAATGTCTGTTGGTCTTCCACGATATTCAATGAATATGTTTCAATTCACAGCGTAGCTTTGCATAGCTCCGAAAGCTTTTGTTGCAACTGTAGGTTCTATGTTCTGATCTCAAGGATAGTTTGGATGATTAAAATCATGTCATATTGGTTTATAATTTTTTTGGACCTATAAGAATAAAAAAAAGATTTTGAAGAATATTAATTGAATATGTTTGAATATTCATTGTAACTTTGTATTGCCTAAAAAATGCTGTTACAACTGTTAATCATAAATTCTGAACGCCAGGTCAGTGTGAATGACCTAAAGGATTCGACAATTATAAAACATTGACTGTTGACCTTCCAAAGATTCATTGAATATGTTTGAATACATAAAGTATTCCTTTTATAGCCTTAAAAGCTATTGATGCAACCGTAGATCTTATATTTTGAACTTAAAGACAGTTTGGACCAAGAATATCCTAAGATTGTCGGATTATGTCTGTTGGGCTTCTACACTATTCAGTAAATACTGTTAAATATATGTTGTTCTTTTACATACTCCAAAAACCTACTGTTACAAATGTGAATCTTATGTTCTAAATTGAGGGACAGTGTGGATGACCCCGATCATCCCAGTTTATCTCGTTATGTTTGCTTACATTTTAAAATATTTACTGAATATGGTTACATACGTAACGTTACAAATTCAACACACAACATCACAAAATTATCAAATAATGACTGTTGACCTTTCAAGAGGTTCATTCAATATGTATGAATACATACCATTATCATATATACCCCTAAAAGTTACTATTATAACTGAAGGTCTGAAGTTCCGAACTCAAGTGCATTTTGGATAACCTTGAACATCCCTGAAAGATACAAAAATATTTGACTTTTATCATCAAAAATTTAATAATACGTATGCATATGTACCATATTCCAAAACATCGCTTTTCAATATTAATAAGACATATATTTTTTTCTATTTGAACATTTTCATATTCAGGATGTTCTAGTTCGTCAAATAGGCGATAAACTCATACGTTTTTTTATATATTTCCCAAACTTTTATTCAGCCTGTGAATTTGTACAGCGTTTTTCTTTTTGGGGTCATATACTTTATTGGGTATGTGTCTCTTGACTCAGCCTAATATGCAACAATCGATTACAGTTTTCATTGTAACTCATTAAGTATTTGAGCTGGAAACAAAATTTAACTAGCTGTACACTTCCTTAGATATGTTTAATAAGCCATTTGGTAATATGTATCACGAAAAGCTAAACAACTCGTTTTATAAAGTCAGAAACTTTCGAGTGATATGGATGTAATGTCGGTCTATGGGTACCAAATTGGGTCTAATCATGGATGCAAGTTCGTCCCATTCGATTGATTTTTTTTATAAAATGCAATCTTCGTTCGGGGTTCTTCCTGACTTTCTGATTCAAGGCGTTACCAGCTGTATTCGCTCTTCCCAACAAACAATTTCACAAATCTAACTATACTTAAACTGCCAAGAAACACTTAAGTGATTTTTACATATGATTTGGCGGTCATTCGACAATCAAAACATTATAATTCACTCTACACAGATTTTGTTCCTTTAATTTGTGTTAAGATGAGCCATCTGAACAACATTCAACCGGAACTCAAACATTTATATTGTAAATGTTACCAATAACAACATTTTTTCTACGCTTTTCAGACAACAGGCCATAGTTGGGAACATATATAAAAATATGTCCCTAACATTGGGTCTACCGTTTGCTTGTTAAATCATTGTTATTTTACCTATGTGACCTGTTAAAGGGTGTATTCGATAAAAATGGCACACAGAAAATCTTCTGTAACTTTTGAATCGTATGAGTAAAAAACCTAGAAATTTGAGTAGATCTTATCCATAGTGTATTATTTACATCTGCCAAGTTTCATAGTTATACATTCAGTAGTTCCAGTCATGTCGTCGAAACAAGAAATTGTCCGTGAGAAAATTTTGTGCACTCACAATCAAAATCCAGGGGCGTCCCACCGGTGGATTGCTAAAAGGCTTGGAATTGCACATACAACTGTGTCTCGTGTAATAAGAACCTTCAAGGAGTGTCTGAGTGTCCAAAGGAAGGAATGGAGTGGTCGTAAAAGTGGTCCAATGGACAGTAAAATGGCCAGGAAAGTCGTACAACAATTCAAGAACCGTCCAAACATGTCAATTCGAGATGTCGCTAAAAGTCTAAGGAGTCAGTCGGTTTTGTGCAGAAAACCATGAAGCGTGCTGGGTTACATGTTTACAAAGTGCAAAAAGCCCCAAACCGGAATGAAAAACAAAACATCACTGCGAAAACCCGCGCCTGGAAACTTTACACGAAGCTGCTCACCAAATCCGGTTGCATCGTGATGGATGACGAAACATTCGTCAAGGCCGACTTCTGTCAACTTCCTGGGCAAGAATATTTCGTTGCCAAGTCAAAGTTCGATGTTCCGGAGGATGTTCGAAAGAAGAAACTATCGAAATTTGCAAAGAAGTTTCTAATCTGGCAGGTGATTTGCGGATGTGGTGAAATAAGTGCTCCCTTCATCACTGCCGGAACAATAAACGGTGCGATTTGCACGGAAGAGTGCCTTAGCAAGCGTCTCTTGCCATTCATTACGAAGCACAAAGGATCAACGCTGTTTTGGCCTGATCTAGCATCCTGCCACTACGCTCGAAACGTATTGGAGTGGTACCGAGCCAACGGAGTCAATTTTGTGCCAAAGGATATGAACCCACCAAATTCACCGGAAATTCGTCCAATTGAAAAATTCTGGGCAATTATGAAAACGGAACTTCGCAAACATCCCAAAACTATAAAAACAGAGCTAGAATTGAAGAAAATTTGGGTAAAAACAACAAAAACACTGGGAAAATCGGTTGTACAAAATTTGATGGGTGGAGTGAAAAGGAAGGTGCAGGCATTCGGGATGGGAGACGAAATTGATTAAAACAAATGTTGTAAATCAAAACTCATTAGTAGTTCTTCATTCCCTGAAAATTTCAAGAACATCCGATAATCAGTTTAATTTTGATGAGTATATATGTGTGTGCCATTTTTATCGAATACACCCTTTAGTTTATAAAATGTGACTATATTCTGTACATCTTGGCTGCATTATTTGGTTAATAGGTTCATTTTCGGCAAATTTAGATCATTCGAAGATCGTATAGATAATCTGTTCAGCTTAACTAGTAAAGTCATGATGTCTAAAAAGTCAAGGAAATCGAAAACTACGCGGAAGTTAACTACTGTAAATTGATTGATTGTGTCTCAATTGCTTTCAAATAAATCGGTCATGCTGATAGCAACATGATTTTGTTGATTATCGAATGAATAATGACATATTTGGTACATAGCCGAATCAAGGAGCTAGGCTAACAATACATCCCGTTACCCTACTATTCTTTTTAAGAAAAGGCTTAACATTTATAAATTTTTCAATAGTATGTGGTCAGAAATCAAAGTCGTTCTCTATTGAAATTGATGCGTAGAAATATTTTCGATCAGTTGGTGCCACCATTTTATAATTTGTTTGAGAAATCACTAAGATTACTGACCACACTGACGCTCAAAACCTGACTACTTTTCGTGACGGCCGCAATGCGATTTTTTCTTTAAATTGCACCCTAGTATAGAAAACAACGACGTAGTCCTACGTCAAAAATGAGCTTATATACTCTCGTACATCAAACTTTGACAATCAAGCTGTCACAAAGCTCCAATTTGAAACGCAAAAAAAAACAAGAAACAAGAATTTTGAAGGTTTGGCTGAGAACACAAACTTTGACCTCAATTAATATCTGCGTAGTCAAAATTGGTCAAAATGGTTTAAGTGTTCGCTTAATTTTGGTTTTCTGTCAACCCTTAATGATTGTAAAGTTTAAGGTGCTGCTATCGTCCTTCAGCATCGAAGCCATAGTGTGTATCGAAAACTACTCTTTCGAATCACTGAAATTACCAGGAAATTCGGTAGGACGACCGTTCATCACCTTGAACATCAAATCGACATAATTTATACTTTGTTATCAATCCTGCGACTTCCCGTTGCAGCTGTCACATGGCCACCAGTCGGGTCGGGGTCGCATCACTGCAATATTATTATAGCCTTTCGTTTAAAAACTTGTTCCTACACATTTCGGTGCATGTTCATCGCGGCATCGGCATCGTCATCCCGAAAATTCGCTCCCGGCTCGACGAGGAATAATAACAACCAAAAAAGTCCTATATTAATCCACCTATAAGTGATGGCTAGCTGACCCTTCCTCACGAATTGAGTTCATCTGTTTGATGGTGGGGTTTGGTACTTAATTGAAAATGAAAACAACCCGAAGTAGAACAAGAACATTGTAGGTATTGAATGCATCTGAAGTGGTTTCTGGGTAATTTTACTTCACTCTTTACTCTAATCTTCATGTGATCATCGATAGTCTTCAATCTTAAATTAGTGGAAACGATGAAGTTTCATTCCGATTTCAGAGGAAACATATGTGAACTCTCCGTTGCTGTTCATAAAGAGATTCACCTATTCTATGCAATTGCTAAGGAGAGTCCACTAATTTTATGATCATTGCATACCTTGTCTTTGCTTGTTTACAATTATTAGTTTCGACATCCTGTATCAATTATAATCAACAGAAGTACCCAGATAACCAATAAGCATTAGCATATGCAGTAAATAAACCCTAAATCTGCATTTCAGATGCAACAAGCATTATATTAGCATTATATCAGCATCTTGAATGCTATCAGTTGTAAAGCTGCATTTCAAATGCTATTTAAATGCTTGTAGCCAGTAAGAAGCATTTCGAATGCAAAATAGCATTGATGAAGCATTATCATAGCATTGCAGTCAAGCAGACGTATATTGGGCCAAAAGTGGCATTTATGTTGCATTTAAGGCGACTTAGATGCTTGATAGGCTGCCGTAAAAACGCTTTGGAACTGCTTATTGGTTACCTGGGTATTGATTAAAAAATTAAAAAAATTGTTCTGACATAGTCGAAATCATTGCCTCTATTTCAAATTCTCATATTACTTTTAGAAATAAGGGGCATTTTTTAAAACTTTATTGTTCACTTCATGATTTGCTTACCTTTCAGCTTTGGGTTCTCAGCGTAAAATTCAAAAACGCTAATTTTTGGTTTGTATCCCAAAACGATTTGAATACCCTTCCGTGGCTGAGAAGCATCATAAAGCGACGGGTGAAAGCTTTCCCAATTATAAATCAAGTAAAGTTTATGCATGTATGATGAGCGCCGCCACACTGTCGAGCTGCCGAGCTTCATAGGCATCACATGCAGGTGATACCTCAGATTGATATGTGGCGTTGGTATAGTATATGTAGTGGCACCTGCTGCTGGGGATCTTGTGCCAATGCCACGCCGATGGATGCTAGTGATTGCTGCCATCATGTCAACAACATTAGCAAAACTCTTATTCCTCATGGTCGTCGTCGTCGTCATATCACTACCGGTTATTTTTTCCCCCCCGACAGCAAGTGATTCCTGTTGCAGTTCGAAAAGGGCCGACCGGTAATGGGCGTTGTGCCAAAAAAGTTTCAATGATCCTCCGGAGAGTTTAGATGGAAAGCGATGCGCGTATGGATGTGTGCATGTTTATATGACTGGTCTCAACATGCCGCAGGTGCTTGAGCTAATAACATCGCACAAACTCGACCCGTTCTTTCGGTCGGTTGGCGGCGATCGTGGTTAAGCGTCGCGTCGAACAAAGTTCATCGGGTGGGGTGGATCTGATAATATTTATATCAGGATCGTTATTTAACGGACACCATAATATTTAAAGCCTGTCCACGTCAAATTTCGGACACTAAGACGTTGTATGTTTGCATATAGGGCAGAACAGTAAAAATGCATTGGTGGGGTAGAATGACCCACTCAATAAATATGCTCAAATTTTCAAAACTTTAAACGCACCGTGGCATTATATACGTCTGCACGTTTAAAAGAAAGTACCCAGTGGAGCAGTTATGTGTGTGAAGCCAACATTGGGTATATTCATGTCAACCTACCGTTGGGTTTCAATAACTTACTTCTGGTAAAATTCTACCCAAAAGTAAGTAATTAGATCCCAATCCATCGTGGACCTAGTCGAGGCAGTAAGCAGACTTATTCCAGATGCGCTAGTATTTATACATGAACTGATGCTTATCCACACAATTAGAAATTATGAATTTTACACGAGACCTAATCCATGTTTGTAAATAGCCGGGGAACGTAAAGTCGGGGAACGTAATAATCGGGGGACGTAAAGCAAGATTTCGTGTAAAATTATGTCTACTGAAACTGAAACATACGCAATTCGACAAAAGATGTGTTCGGTTGAATTTATTTTCTCATCTCTTTCAACACGTTCTTATGCGCGAAAGGACGCTTGCATGTGTCGGTCTCAGGGACAGAAATTTACACGAGATTTTGGTAGTGTGCATAGGAAAAAACGCCAATAAATCGATTACCACTGATTTCATCCAGTGCGGAGCATGGGAAGTGGCTCATTTCGCCCCATTTCAACGTAAATCGGTGTATTTTCAGTTTTTACTCCAATAACTACAATTGCCGCTGTATTGTTTGGTACCAGTTGCATGCTGTGCCATCTCGTAGGTATAATTTTCAACCAGTTTAGTTTCATGGTCTCCTAGTTAATTTTCATAAACAACACTCTTAAAAAAAATGAATATTACGAAGGATGTAATCCTTGTTGCACTTGATTTCATGAAGAAAACAATGATAAATATGGCTCAATCGTTTGTTCTATTTGATGTATTGTTCAATACTAACTTGATTCCCAAACTAAAGAATACTTTCACACTCAAAATCATGTTCCTTATGCAAAATTTACAACAGCTTCTGGAATATATTTGATAATCTCAAATCTAAAGGAATCCGAAATGCGTTAAAAATACCCACAAGATTTAATACTGAGATCTTAAATTAACATGATGATTTTTATAACAACACAAGTTCTATTTTGAACGCAATCGGTTTCACGCGTCACGACAAGGTACAAGTTAAAGTTTGTTATCTTCCATGATCGATTTTAAAACGAGTTCTCACCGTTAAATAACATATTCAACAGATTGAATTTCATCGCACGTTATTGTAATGCTTGCAAATTAAAGATATCCATCTAGCAAAACTTGCAAAACAAAAACGCAACTAAGCACGAGTTCATTTTCTTAAGGCATTCATCAATCTGCACATGGCGACAACATCTAGCATCCTTATAATATTTTTGGCAATGGTCAACGACCGGGTATTGCACTCATTTAATTTAACTATTCTCATTCTGAGGATGCATGAAGGAGAAGACCTCGCATTTGGAAATGAGGGAACAGCTAATTTTTTCCATTACAAAGCATGACTTGGAAGAACTTTTTGTTTAATTGGATTTGATTACCGAGTTCGGAATTGTCCTTGAGATCGAAACGGGTTTTTGCATTATTTGTAGTAGCATTTATAAAATATCATTTTGTGTTTCTCAAGTTAGTTTTATTTCCTAAGAGTGAAAGACCCGTATGTTTTTTTTCATAAGGGGGACATATGTCTGCGTTAGGGTGGTCCGAAAAATATTGTTTTAAAGGAATAAAGACTGGCATCAAGAAGCATTTATATTTGCACTAATAGTAGCAGCATTTGGATTACATAGTTTTGTGTACCTCAACTTACTTTTACATCATGTCATGAAAGTTAATATTTTGAATTTTTAAAGTCTTGTAAATTTAAGAACAGACGCAAATTTCGATCTAATGGTCCGCTTCTTTTATGTGCATCCAAGTAGACTAAAATTAACATCATTTTTTCTAAGTGTGAACTGTCGTTTGAACTACCGCAGACTCAAAGTCCGAAACCAGTAATGCCAGTAATTGTTAAATAAAGAAGTGTGGAGTGTGATCAGGGTTTTGGACAGTGTAAATGTGAAGCATTTGAATTCCATTAAAACCTAAGCCCGTGTTGCCCAACGGATTCCCTTGGAACTATCCTACGGTATTACTTCTGAGGAATCTGATTTTGCCTTTGACAGCAGCGCTATTTAGAGCTGTGACTTTCTGCTGTCGGCTTCTTCTCGAGCCATTTAACTCTCATTTACTGATTCATTTAGCTCCCATCCTCTTAATTTGAGCCATTTAGCTCTCACACTCAATACAATCGACTTGAGTTCTAAAAGAAGTTCTAAAAGAGTTCTACGAGAATCTACCCTACGCCAACGAAGAGTTCCTCGACAGTGGAATTTCTTTCGATACCGAAACACGGTGAACCTTTCAGTCCCAATCAACGCTTCAGTCCCCGGTAGCCAACACTGACAGAACAGTGGAACATTCCCCCGAGGCGAAAGAAATTAGAAGAAAAATTAGTATCTTCCATTTAATTCCAACTTCCTTTGCTTCATGCACATTGTAGACGAAATACGCGTATCTGTCGAAGATAAGCAAAGGTAGTTGGAAATCAATGGAAGATACTAATTTTTCTTCTAATTTCTAGATACAGGTATTCCACTAAACAGCTCAAACCCTCTAGGATTCACTTACTTGGTATTTACGCCATTTTCGTTGTAGAGCCGCCCTTCAGAAATGTCCAAGAATATTGGGATCGATGCATAAACCTAATATATGATATAGGAAAAGTCAAGAAAATTCAAACTTCTAGATGCTTACTCAAGAAAGCTATAGCGTTTTGAAAATCCATTCTGGGTCATCTTAATCCCGACAACTAAGGAAGGTTAAAGCACTTATCGTTATTGCGCTGCATAAACTGCATGTTTTCTTCTTCAGCAAAAAAAAACTAGTTTGCTGCGGTGGAAATGGTATAGAGGAGAAAGTATAGAATTTTGGAATAAAGAACTGTGAAAAATTGTCAAAGCAACGGAGCGCAGAGGAAACGAGCTCCACCGTTTGCTTGTGCACAGGGCCTTGCTCAGAGGTTAGATTATTGATTTTTATGAAAATATACATATTGCCATATTTATTTGACAACATCTTCGACACAAAAGTCGCACAGACTGGTAAATCGACACTCTTAATTCTATAGTTAAAAACTACTTTGCTAACATTAAAATCAAAACAGTCACACACTTCATTGAAACGTCTACAACATAAATCCAGTGGATTGTTCAGGCCGTAATTTGTTCGATGGCTGGGGATCCACAGCAGTTGCCGACTTTGGAGCTGACGAGTAGGTACATAAAACCTCATATTTTCGAGAAGACTGCTACAGTAGGCTGATGCAAAATTCGAAATATTTGCTCCCCTAAGCTTAATCGACGCCAATTTGGGTCCTGATAGTCCCTAAAAAATTTTAACACATTTGGTTTTAATTTGGCTTTGCACACGCTATTCAAAGTTTGTATGGGAATTAGTATGAAGAATCTCAAACTTACATTTCCAGATCCCTAACATCTTGATATCATGTCCTTAAACCAAATTTTAAATACATTCATATAGTGTAAGTTGTCAACTATCAAAATGCCGAAGATACCTGACATCTAAATTTTATACAAAAATAGTTATTCAACAAATATAATAATAAGAAGTAAAAATATGTAATGTATATAAAAATAAAAATATAAAATATATAAAATATATATAATAATATAAATAAAATAAAATACATAAAATATATGAATATAAAATATAAAAAACATATAAATAATAAGAAAACAAAAATAAGAATAAAACATCATACCTAAAGTGTGTATTTTATGTTTTATTGAATAACTATTTTTGTATAAAATTTACATATCAGGTATCTTCAGCATTTTGATAGTTGACAACTTACACTATATGAATGTATATAAGATTTGGTTTAAGGACATAATATCAAGATGTTAGGGATCTGGAAATGTAAGTTTGAGATTCTTCATACTAATTCCCATACAAACTTTGAATAGCGTGTGCAAAGCCAAATTAAAACCAAATGTGTTAAAATTTTTTGGGGACTATCAGGACCCAAATTGGCGTCGATTAAGCTTAGGGGAGCAAATATTTCAAATTTTGCATCAGCCTACTGCTACAGTCGATGCACGTCGAAAATGAACAACCTTTGCAGCATCACTCGACGACTCACCAGCGGTCTTAAATCGAGGAATGTGGGTGTTTCTATGGCAGGCCACGTAGAGCATACCTTATGAAGCGCTTCTGGACTCTCTCAATGCGAGCTATAAGGACGGCATGATACGGAGCCCAAACCTGCACTGCATATGCAAGTACACTGCGAACTAAAGCACAGAACAGGGCCTTCCGCGCATGCACGTCATTAAAATGGGCTGTGTTCCGGCGTAGGAAACCTAGCATCGTGCACTTTGACAAAAGCTTTACGCGCAGACAGATATGATTTCAGCTATTGAATGATCCAAGAAGGTAGTCCCAGGCGGTTCAATTTTTTCAATTGCCAATACGTGAGGTACCTTGTCAAACGCTTTTGAGAAGTCAATCGTGGATTGCGTCAACCTGACACCTGGCTTTTCCAGCTCATTAATCACACTGTGGGTGTATGTCATAGAGATTCGACGTGGTTGACCGCTTTTTACGAATCCATATTGATGCTCGGATATCACAGGTTGCAAGGCAGGATACAGCACGTCGTGCAATAGAGTCTCAAAAACGTTCGCTAGGTAGTTCAAAATAGAGATCGGTCGAAAATTCTCCACGCAATGTGTGTGCCAGCCTTGTGGATTGGAATTATTGATGCGGTTGATAATCGCTGCGACGGAACGGACAGCTACTGAGCACATTCTTTGACAAAGACGGGCGGAATGAGGTCGGGACCAGCACCTTCAGATGAATCGACAGTGCTGAGAGCTTTCTGAATATCATCATCACTGAAAATGACTTGAGGAAGTCGAAGGTTATTCGATGGAAGACTTTCCAAGTATTGCTGCGACATTGGAGGTGGTCAGTCGTCGTGTACGGAACGAAAGAACTCGGCGAATAGATTCGCAGCTGTAAAGGACGAGCAATAGCTATGAGACTTGTAGGAAGCTTCAACGGGAACTCTGGCAGAACTCTTACGATTGTTGATGTAGGTCCACAAGGAAGAAAGATTTTGT
>JASCZW010009613.1:0-41342 GCA_034211315.2 Aedes japonicus | reverse complement strand
CAAGAAGAGCAGCGTATCAAAATTTTGCTCGACATCGCGAAAATCAGGCTACTCGCACGCAAAGTTGGCGAAATCGCTAAAAAAGTTGCCAAAACAACCGTTACAAATGTAATTAAAGTGTTTGGGGAACGTTTGTCGACAACCAGGAAGTCTGGATCTGAAATCGAAAGCCGGAAATAACTGGAGACGACAAGGAGAGTTGCCAGCTGGTTTCAAGCGAGACCCTAACCTATCCTCTCCAGGATGCCGCAAATAAGCTAGATTGTATCGTCTACAACCGTGCATCGAGCCAAAAACGAGCCCGACTATCGACTTACAAGAAGGTAGTGACTCCAAATCGCGATGATAAACAAAATACGACGGCCGAAAGCGCGATCCCGGAGGCTGTACACGACGATGCTGACGAAGTTTGACTGCGTGGTAATGGACGACGAAACCTACGTCAAAGCCGACTACAAGCCGCTTCCGGGACAGGAGTTTTAAACGGCAAAAGGAAGGGGAAAGGTAGCAGATATTTTCAAGCACACGTGAAAAGCAGCATTTTCATAGCTTCCGGGACTGTCAACCAAGAAATTTACGTGAAAGAGTGTTTGAATAAACGTCTGCTGCTGCCTTTCCTGAAGAAACACGGTTGTTCCGTACTGTTTTGCGCCGAGATTTGGCATCTTGCCATTACGGTAAAAAGGCCATGGAGTGGTACGCCTGCCAACAACGTGCAGGTGGTTCCCAGCGACAAGAACCCTCCCAAAAGCACGCCAGAGCTTCTAGCCCAATTGAGAAATACTGGGCTGTTGTCAAGCGGAACCTAAAGAAGACAAAAAAACCAGCTAAGGACGAGCATGCAGTTCAAGGCAAACTGGCTTTCTGCGGCGGCGAAGCAGGTGGACAAGGTGGCTCGTACAAAATCTGATGGCAGGGGCCAAGCGTAAGGCCCGGCAATTCGGATTTTGGAAGAGCGGGAAGCCCTAACTGAATATTTTTCCTGAATTTTAGACTAATTGAACTTGAAAAAGAAATTTAATTTGATTTTTTTAAATAAACGATTTTCACCGATTTACACGCGTTTTCCCTTGACCAAATTTTGACCGTATCACCCTTTAGAGGAAAGTGCTAAACCGCTATTTCCATCTTCCTTTGGTTACTTTTAGTCATCTATACCTTAACAAAAATCCTGTATGATGCACATATGATATAGTCTAACACCCTTTTTAGTACGGAAGTTCTCTCTGTTAGATTTGATCAAGCTTGAATAACCACTGACTGTCTTCATCATGCCTTTGTATGAAGGTCCAAATACGGGTTGGGTGGATCGATGGGCAACATCACTTATACGTATCGACAGGGATATGAAGAATCTCCTATCAACAACAAAATTGAAAAATTGGTCGAAAGAGCAAGCTATCTAAGGATGGATCTAAGGATGCTCTAATGGGCGGGGAGAAGAGCCTGCCGTGTATTCACGAACTGTTAGCAATGGGGAATTGGCATTCGCACTCTACCCATCCAGAGTGCTTCAACCGGGTGCGCTGATGGTCCCTCCCATTTCCCTGTACTTGCATTGTTTGTTGATATTGGGTGGCATCAATTTATTTCGTAACGATTGTAGGGGATGGCGGGGGGAGTTCTTCCAGCGTTTCCATTTTTTACACAGGTGAGGGGGGATACAACTTTGTGTAACGTTACAAAAAATAAGATGCCCTCAAGATTAATTATGTGAATTTACCTCATTAAGACACCACCAAAGAAGACAATGAGCGATTTTTTGTTTTCGATTCAATAAAGTTTATTGGTTCATCATTATTAGCTTAACTTAGCTCATTCTTCTTTCTCAAAAACAAAACGATGTTATTACTATTGGTCCCTATCTAAATATTTGGACTTAAATTTCATTCCATTGATACAAAAATTCCAATGTTTATGTGCTGACGTAAGAAATGTTTAAAATAAACAGAGAATATTGTTGTTTAAAAAAAAACTTATTTTGTAAATAGTTCGATGTCTATGCCTAACGTCTGTTTATGCTGTGGTTTAGTATAGGGGAAAAGCAAATTAATCGTGTTGAACGGTGCTTTACGGAGAATTTGCGCATGAAGAAGGTAAGGTAAGCTTCATATCGATTTCCGCTATTCTTTTATTATCCAGAGTCATTGAAAGAAGCTGAGACAAAATCATCAATTAAATTTTGAACAGATTCTAAGTATTCCATTATATATTTCAAACCCATATGATTGGTTAACTGCAAGCATATTTCCATATTTTCTATTCAACATGTCCTATGCAGGCATCCTGTGACCATAAGAAGCGGAAGTTCACATGTCTGAGAATGTTTCATGAAGCCGTCGAGGAGAAAACTGCAGTAACAAAACATTCCCAAATTTGAACAAATTTAAACAAAATAATGTAAAATATAACTTATTGAGATCGAACGGAATTATGTCTAAGGCTTCCATATAATATGTATAAAATAACCATATTTATGTAGAAGGAGATGTTCGTTCATCACCATGAGGCCCCAAGAGTGGACAGTAATATTTGCTAGAAATTAAAGATATGAAGAAAAGTGTTGATAGTTCCGTCAGTGTACCGCAGATTGTGAAAATCGAAATAGAAGTATTGATCATTGACTGAAGGGCTTGGGTATAGCAGTTCTCCAAACTATGAACGCATTCCTTTGCTTAATATCCAGGCAGAGGAATGCGTGCTTGTTTCGAGTACATATTGCTATATTTATTAAAAATTCTAAAGTTTAATTATAAATTTAAAAAATCACTACAAAAATTAAAAAGTTTGAAGTTTAAAATTTTCCTGCTGTGTACATTTAAAAAAATAAATTTTTAAACCGAATTGTAGAACTGTCAAATTGGAACCATGGCATCTTTGAAAATGAAAGCAAATTATTTTCATTCCAAAAATGAAGTTTCAAGAAGAAAGTGTCGTGTATGGTTTCATTTCTCGTAAAGGGTCGTAACTTGGAGAAAAAATGCAACATTGATCGTGGGCAAAAACAATACATCAATTCGCTTTAAAAAATTCAATGTGTGCGTGAGGTTGTGCAGTTGATTAGTAGTGGTAAATTCAATGGCTCACAAAAAAAAAAAGATTTTGACTTGCAACTGGGATTCGAACCGCGGTCGTCAGCAATGACGGCTCTTCATTGTTACCATCCAACCACCATATCAAGTTGAAGTTGATCGTAATAAAAGTCCTACAGTTGCTTCGGTTGTCGAGGCACTCAACGTTACAACTATGAAGCAAATGTCAGTCGCACACACTTACATGGCTTCGTTTATTTCATAAAACACATGGTGACCTCATCAGGTAGATGGGAGTGTGATGACGAGTGATAAACACTGTATTCGATGAAATTTGGACACACAAAATAAGTCACCAAAACTTTTCCTTGAGCCCGATTCTTTTCAAACTTTCTGGAAATAAAGTACTACTAAATGGTTAAGTTTTGACATCATTGATTTATCGAACCTCTTCTCCCCAAACCAAAGCCCGCACCTTTGCCTTGACCCCTTTCATCAAATTTTGGCAATGATAGGACCGACTTGCTTACTTACTTTTAACCACACTTTCTTTTAGTTCAAGTTTATTTTCTATCAGTTTTGAGAGCTTTGCCTTCATGATTGCCCAAAATTTTTCAATTGGGTGGGATTCCGGAGTGTTTGGAGGGTTGACGTCTTTTGGTACAAAACTACATTATTATCTTTGTACCAGTCTAAGACGGGCCGGGCATACTGGCAAGATACCAAATCTGGCTAAAACAGTGTCGGGCCATCGTGAGATCTCAAGAAGGGCAGAAGTCGTTTTTGGAGGCATTCGTCCTTGTAGATTTGTCCGTTGACGGTCCCAGAGGTGATGAAGGGCTGACTCATTTTGTCACATCCGCAGATCGCTTGCCAGACAAGAAATTTTTTAGAGAATTTCGACAGTTTCTTCTTCCGTACACTCTCCGGAACGGCCAACTTAGAGGTGGCGACGTAGTGTTCCTGTCCTGGCATTTGTTTGGTGTCGGCTTTAATGTAGGTCTCATCGTCCATCACAATGCAGAACGGTTTTGTGAGCTACTCCCTGTGCAGTTTTCTTTCACAAGTTTTGGCCACCGAGTTCTGTTTATCGCTCCGGTTCGGTGCTTTCTGGACCTTGTACACATGTAATCCAGAACGTTTCATTGTTTTCTGCACAAAAAAACTGAAACTTTCGCCTTTTTCGCAACCTCCGTGATCGAAATGTTGGGATAACGCTTAAAATGGTTCAATACCATTCTGGCCTACTCCGGATTTGATGTGCCACGTGTAGGGTATAAAGCATGGTTAGAAAAGAAATTGGAAAATAAAATCAAACAATAAAAAATATAAACATTACTATTTCATTAAATATCCTGAGGGTTTTACAAAGTGTACATCCCTAATGAGGACGACGTCAACGAATCGAATATAACGGGACGCATTCAGAAGTGGCCTGATTCATGCTCTCCATCGTTTGTGTACGTGTGTGTATCGTCGTGCGATATGGCAAAAGAGATAATAAAATTGGGAGGGAAGCTTGAGCGGCCGAGCGAGTGTGTGAATGTGTGAGAACAGTGGATTACGCAGGGCCATTAGCCTGAACGACTGCTGAGTGTGAGCTTTTGTACAATGTTAGATGTGAGAGATTGGCAGTTCAAAAGAGGGTAAATGGGAAAGAGAGAGAGTGTGTGCGTGCGTGCCGACCGGTAGAAGAAAGCCGTATGAAATGCGATTGGGAAGTCAGTCAGTGATTCAATTTAGCGAGACGTGGATCGTGGTAACGGCGCAATGAACACCACGTTATTTGCAACTACCATTTTTCCGCTTAGTTGTATTACGGTCCTTGAACGTTTGGATCACATGAGATATGGTTGAATGTGCGATTCCGCGCTGTTTTCCGATCCATCGACGAGAAGCGTTTGGCTTTTGAAGTGAGTGCCCAAAATTAGTTGGCGCACTATTTCTTCATTCGAAGCCATCACTGAAATCACTCGACCGATTTTCACGAAACTCATTACAAAATTGACACAACTCAATGAAATACATTCAGTTAAAACTTCAATAATTTTTACCCACACGCTAAAAAGTTACGAACAATTGCGTTTGTCCAAATTTCATCGAATACAGTCTTTAAAAAAAATAGAACACATGTCAGCGGAATAGCAACAATGGTAAATGGCGTAGCGGCGTTCTGTGTCATTGTCTCACCTATATTGAGAAGTTGTTGACGGTTGAACAAAAACCCAATGCACTAAGCACACAGCGATAACCGCTTGCACACACTTGCATGGCTTTGTTTACCCGGATAAAAATAACCATACAATTACAATACAATAATATTAAATAAACATTCAAATCTATTTCCGACCATAAATCTTATTGTTCATGAATCAGATAAATGTATAATGCATATTGTCATTACAATAGATCTACAATTCACTCCATATGCTAGGAATTTCAACAATTGTGAAACAATATAATTAATAGTAATTGACTCAAATTTGTTCGGAAAATAATGATTTTTTCTACAGTTAAGATACATAACAACCCCCCTTTTCTATTGTCGATGTCTCAATTTACATTAGACTCTATTGTGGAAACAATAACTTCTATTGTCATTTTATTGTTGTGAACAATACTATGATTTGTACATACTATAGATTCTATTGTATGGTTACAATATATTCAATTGTAAATCTATGAGATTTTTTTATTCAGGTATACCATAAAAAGCTTTGTGGATCATGATGGGCAAAATTGCCTTTTCAGAATCATGCGGATTTTTCAAGATATGATTGCAAAAACTATAATTGCATTTTTTGCTACAATTTCAACTTTTGGGTGTGCGAACAAATAAAGTGATTAATCACAGACAAACCGACATTAATGACAATAGGAAATGTTTTAATATTTCTGTTCAAATCATATTACTGACATCAATCTTCGTGTTCGCTGAGAACGTTTATTGAAGCCACGAACACGCTTGGGAAGTTAATAAGAAGGTTCATGTCTGAACAATTCTGGACAAATTAATTTGATCTAGGTAAAATGATTCCATAGCTTGCATAGGGCAGATGGGATCGCTGCACATTTGAATCGATCGTTATGGATTTTTGATCAAAAGTGAAGATTGAGTTTAATGTCGGTTCGTCGGTGGTTTCAAGGCATCACTTTGAAGTAGAAACATTGCCAGCAAATGCTGTCGACGAATACGTCAGGATGTTAGAGACAACAGCGTTCAAATGTCTTGTGGATTTTTGCAAACCACTGTCCGTATCTACGGTTCCAAATATCTGCGTTATCCAACGGCTGCTGATGTGGAGAGACTGTTGGTTGTTAGAGAGAACCGTGGATTCCAGGAATGATTGGATTTTTGGACTGCTGTCGCTGGGTTTGGAAGAATTGCCCTACAGCATGGGTCGGCTAGTGCCGGGGAATAGAAAAGAAACCCACAATTGTCCTTGAAACTGAGGCAAGCTACGATCGCTGGATCTGGCATGCTTTTTTGGGATACCAGGATCGAATAATGATATTAATATTTTCGGAGCAATACAAGGAAGAGGCTCCATTAGCTGAATATGCAGTTAACTGCATAGTAGAACTGGATCAATATGTAACTTCTGAAGGACACAAAATAATAGAATTGATCATCTTTCTTCTAATACATGGCAGCTCTGTGGAATTCCAGATCCTCCAAGAAACTGTTCAGTTTTCAAATTTTGAAAAGTAGCCCTAGAGATTTGGAACTATAGAGTATTCCGAGAAGAGGTTATAAAGCTCTGCGAGATTTTAGGATATGCGTAGAATCTTCACACAAATGAGGCTGTCTTGGAACTATATTAAAGGAAAGTTCTTCCGAAAACTTCAAGGGAGGTATCCAGAGAACTTCCAGATAGTTCTTCAGAGCACTTCATGTTGACTCCACTTTGGGGCTCATTCCAAAATTTTGAAGCAGTGCAACAGGCTAAATGGTCCTTTTTCGTTAGCATTAGATAGCAGCAGCGCTTGCTGCATTTCGTCTTCAGATGAAGCACCACTTTGTTGTCGGGACTTGATCTGCGCCAGGCAGCCAGCAATTTCTCACACTTTTTTTTGACAATTGACCACCTACAGTTCAATCCGTTAACCCTTCGAAGCTTTGAATCAACAGCAAAATTCTTCTCCGACAAATTTCTACAAACTTTTAAAGAACTCTGTCATACATCGTATCAGCCTTTTGGTTTGTCGATACGATAAGGTCCTAGGAGACATCCAGCCACGCAATCTTCACCGGATGTCCATTTTTTCCTCTCGCCTTAATATTGCTGCTATTGTTCATCGTTACCGAAACTTATTAAACTAAATCGAACCACAAAACGTAAACAAAGAAAGTGTGAATGACAGTCTCGAAAATAGCAACCCAAAGCAGAGTTTTAACGGGGTGCCAAATATAAAAACTCATCACTTTTTTTTGTTGCGTTCTAATTTTCCATCCCCGCTTAGAGACCTCCGGTGTGGACGAGAGTTGCTGAATGGATATCGGAAATAGATATAGATACCCGTGTAGCGACTCCAGTGGCGGTGCTCTAACATATATACAATTATGTTTGTTACAGAAATGCAAATTGAGTAGTTTTAATTATTAATATGTCTGTTTCGAATTGAACATATTTTTGTCTTCACGGTATTTTAATGTGTGTAGTGGCCAATTAATGCAAAAATACTCAATTTCAATTTTGAATGAGTTACGATGCAAAATGATGATTATTATTTGTTTACCTATTTCCGGTAAGAAATATTAACTATCGATTTGCATCGCGGTAAAAGAGAGTAGTTTTGAAAGTGAAAAATCAAGTTAAAATGGATTGTAATCAGCTTTTCCAGCAACTGTGTTAACTCCAGCAACGTAGTTAACTCAAACCCATTAAAAACAAAAAAGGATGTAGCTGTGGTCCAATGGAATGAATTGAAAAAAAAACATGCTCAAGGGTCCAGACATGCTAGTTTCCCTCCCACGAGTCATCTGTCAGTTCCGAGAACGTCCGGTCGCCTTCGGGGGCGACATCCAGGAAATGTATCATCAATCCGCATTAGAGTGGAGGACAGGCCGGCGCATTGCCACTTTCGGATCAACGTGCTAGCCCAGTTCAGCGCAGTACGTGAAGAATGTAAATGCAGTGCAGTTTGCGGAGAGGTATCCGGATGCAACAGAAGCGATCGTAAAGCGTCACTATGTGGGCGAACACTACGATAGTACGAACACCGTCGAAGAAGCCATTCACGTGGTGGCTTCCGAATCAGAAACTGGGTATCAAACTCCAACGCGTTCCTGGGGGAGCTTGGAGAGCAAAGCAATGCTTCAGCAGGGCATTTTTGCCAGGACAAAGCTGCGGGGTACGAGCATGTGCTAGGTCGTATGGGATACGAACGGAGACGTCTTCTGCTTCGCAACCGCCTTGGAATTCGAATATTCGACGGTCTTTCGAGGATAAGAGCGTCCCACGAAGCGAACGGTACTTAGTATTGTGATGGCGCAATTTGATCCAGCTGGTGTGGAGAACAGGATGCACGTATTTTGCACACGGTTCGTGAAAACCACAACATCTTCGTCAGCAAAGTGGTATTCTAGATACACGACGAGATGGTTTGTTGGTTTGCGCATCGGAGAGATTCTGAGCCTCACGAGGCTAACAGACTGACGCTGGGTACCGACGAGGTTAAACGTAGCAAATTTGCTGACGAAGTAAGGAAAGAATCCAGAACTCTACTCAAATAATCCACTGGAGCGAGGCCCACAGTTCCTGTACGACCGGGAGGAAGATTTGCCGGCGGCAAATACGACAGAGGAGCTTCGAGTACATTTGCTGTATTACATTCCGCACGTAGATGCAGTGGTTAGGAAAGTGTCGGCAGCCTGCATCGTAGAGTGCATCGTTGCCGTCCCGATGTTCCGAGAATGGCTCCGCTACCAGTGCAGCGAATAACGTAGAATCTTTGGCCGTTCAGCTACATAGGAGTCAACTACTTGGGACCGTTTGATGTGATCATAGGACGACGAACAGAGAAGCAGTGGATAGCGCCACCTGTATGGTGATCCAAGCGGTGCATTTGGAGGTGGTACACGGGCTGACAACTCAGTCTTGTTTGATGGCAATACATAGGTTCATTGGTCGCCGGGGCTGGCAGTTGTGGAGGCTGTGCGGTGCATCAGATGACTGTGCTAATCAGCTTACGGACGCGAGAGCGAAGTGGAAGTTCAATCCTCCCGCCGCACGACACATGGAGTTGTCTGGGAGCGTTTAGTACGTTCTGTGAAGGAGGCTGATGGATAGATTCTGCAGACAGCGATCTTTGAGGCAGAGGACATGATCTACTCTCGTCCGCTCACCTACGTGTCGCAGCAAAAGTGTGAGGCAAAAGTATTCACCCCAAACCATTTCTTGCGTGGCGCATCAGCCAAGCAGAACACTTCCACCTCTCCATCCTGCAGTGGCTCCTCGGGATGCTTTCCAGTGGACACAGCAGCGAGTATGCGCCTTCATTAAACCAGAGGTCCATGTGGTTCAACGAGTTCAAGACTGTTGCAAGCCGGTGATCTGGTGTACGTGGTGGATGGTTCCAACCGGAAGTGATGGGTCCGTGGAGTGGTGGACGAACCGGTCGTGTCAGGAGATGGTAGGGTCCGTCAAGCGTGGGCGCGTACTAGCACCGGACGATTCAAACGAGCGGCAGCAAAGCTGGTTGTCATAGAGGTACGAGATGATAACCCCGAGAGGCCGGGGAATGTCCTTAAAATGGTGTTACAATTTCAAATTTTAGCGTTCCATAATAAATGGATGTCGCCAATTTTGTTTATATTTATATAAGAAAAAAGTAGTACGGAATCCGTATCTACTAACGACTGTTCCAGAAAGTATAAGCACACCTCATTTCAACGGTCACTTTGAATATAATGAAATATTTCAACATGTTTTGGCTGCGTCCTTTTGTTTGCACATTTCTGAATGACATACCTTCAAAAAGTGCTCAGTTTTGTGTTACCTATCAAAATGAGCGATCTTATTTCGGAACAACGAAAAAGTATCGTGCACAAATGGTGCACTGTGAGCGGACTCTCCTTGAGAAAATCGGCCAAGGAAGAATGTGTAAGCGTCGGAGCGGTACGATCTGCGATTCGAAAATATGGAAAACAGTGTACGTTTGAAGATGCGCCGAAGAGTGGTCGGAAATTCGGTCCTGTTAGTCCGGATATTGATAGAAAGGTCAGGGCTGCCTACAAGCGAAAACCAGCGACTTCCGTTCGAGATGTTGCGAAAAAACTAGGGACCCCGTCGAGAAAAGTCATGCGTGCCAAAGAAAGACTTGGGCTAAAAACATACCGGCAGCAGAAAAAAACCCAAAAGGAACCCAACACAGGCCGCGTCCGTGAAACCACGGACCCGCAAACTCTACGATTCGATATTGTGTAGAAATTCTGGGTGTATAATAATGGACGATGAAACGTATGTGAAACTAGACAAAACGCTTCCCGGACCACAATTCTATACTGTTAGCAAAGATAAAGTCATCCCCGAAACGGAGGAGGCAATTTTAACCGAAACATTTGGAGAGAAGGTTATGGTTTGGCAGGCAATGCGAGTGTGATAAAACATCTAGTCCGTACATCATAACGGTGACGATGAACACTCAGAAATACGTTAAGGTATGTCTCCAGAGGCGATTATTGCCGATGATCAGGCAGCACGAAGCTCAAGTAGTGTTTTGGCCTTATTTGGCGTCATGTCATTACGCAAAGGATACTTTGCATAAAGCCAGCGGACAACATCCAAAAATTTAAAAAAGATTCGCCAAAAGTGGTCACAATCGTGGGAAGTACCCTGTGCAGAAGCTAATGGGTCATGTTCGGGGAAAAGTTAGGAGTCTTGGCTATGATTAAATATTTTGATTGAACGAGAGTAAAATATCATATAAAACACAAAAACAAATATGATTTAGAAATTAGAAGAAAAATTAGTATCTTCCATTTAATTCCAAGTCGAGTTATTAGTACGAGACACTGAAGAAGTCTGCACATTGTAGACGAAATACGCGTATCTGTCGAAGATAAGCAAAGGTAGTTGGAATTAAATGGAAGATACTAATTTTTCTTCTAATTTATAGTTACAGGTATTCCACTAAACACCTCAAACCCTCTAGGATTCAAATATGATTTGCCAAATAAAATTATTAAAACTAAAAAAAACATGACTTTTTGTTATTTTGAAAGTGTGCTTATACTTTCTGGAACAGTCTATATTTATGAACTGAAATTTGTTGATCCTGAAATGACAGAACGGGCGTCGCTGCATTTTTGTAGAATAAAAGTAGAGTATAAGTAGGGTCCTCCCTTAGCTCAGTCGGTAAAGGCGCAGCTACAAAGCAATACCATGCTGAAGGTGACTTGGTACAATACCCGGTGTGGTCTAGAATTTTTCATTAAGGAAAATTTCTCGAATCCCTGGGCATATCGTAAGATTGTACTTGCCACCCAATCATACTGAAACAAAAATGGTACCTGGCATCGAAACCTCTCAATTAATAACTGTGAAAGTGCATTTAGAACACTAAGTTGAGAGCAAGAAATAAGCGAATTGTTAAAGCAATAAGCTTGAAATGCTAAAAGAAGGAGAAGTATAAGGAAAACTTGTTGCATTGAATTATCTTTTGATCCATCTGATGAATTCGTTAGTGAAGCAATTAAATAAACGACAAACAGTCGTTGTGATCTGTTTCTAGGTGCACAGTTACCTTAGGTTTATTTGTTTTTTGATCTAAAGAATATTTTAGTTAAGTGAATAGACGTCTTCAGTATCTGCATTAACTTGTTTATAAAACTAGGGAAGGAACGAAACATTAGTTAATACAAACTGTTTTAACCTAGGAGTACTTTTTTGGTCAAAATCATTTGGAGATCAGATGAATGTTGATCGTCCATTCCTCCGGCAATAACGTTCCTCTATTCCTGTCTACTCATGTACATCTAACCTAACTAATCTATATCTGTTTTAATTTTTCTATCCATCCGCTACGCACCGATATAATTCCTCCAAATTCCATCATCCAACTACCACAAACTTCCGGCAATGAACTTCTTTTATGGTGCCAAACTCTCCCATTACCGCAGCACTTTCATCATGGTTTCTGAGCATGAGGAAAGTGTTGAAAAAATCATTTGCAATACCTATTAGCCTCCGCTGCAGCAGTGCCCCCGTAGTGAAATCAAGCTGCAGCAAATTGCATACACGTCGTTTCTCACACTTAGCAAAAAAGCCGAAACCAACGAACGGGTTGTGCTAGGTTCTAGGTTCTGCCATATAGTGAGAAACAGCAACAACATATCCGAAGCAAATATGCAAAAGTTTTCCTCCAACGGTGGTGTGTCTATGTGTACTTGCTTCAGCTTCTGCTGTGAAGTGAGAACCCAGTGGGTGTTCAAAGTGCACCCCAGCACCGGTCTTACGGAAGGAGGAAAAAGTTTTGTTTCTAAGCTGTCCCAGTTTTTCTTCCATTTCTCTGTGAACGGTCTCGGTTGTACGAAGAGGAACTACTTTCTCTTAGATGCACTGGAAGACGACCAGAAGTGATGAGTTCCTGCTTATGTCCCACACTTGAAGCGAGCGGTCGACGGTGGTTGTGGGGGTGTTCGAAATGAAATTATTTGCAAAATGTTGCAACACCTGAACCAACCATAAACAATTACATACTCGTGTGCTTTTCACCAGCCCTCGGTCCCTTTCATTTCATGCAGGGTTGCGGCTTATCATTTTTGACTCAGGCATATTCATTTGCCAATATCTCCTTTCAGAGGGTCGATTTGATAATATGATGTAAGATGAACTTGTAGTGTATGAGTAGACCTACAACTTTGTCTAACAGTACATTGCTCTAACTCCTATATCTTCGACATGAGAGCGTATATTCACAGTGATCTTCACTGCGAATATACGCTCTTATTCCTCAGATATAAGAGATAGAGCTATGTATTGTTAGACCATACTGCATGCCAGCCGGCAACAGCAACTGGGTCACGGAAAGGTCCGATATGGCTCCATTATGGACGACAGGAAAGTACCCGGTTCAGGAGGTTGTATTCACCACAAATGATGACTTCGCGGTTGTAAAAGTGAATAAATTGTTCTTTTGCAGCTGCTACGCACCGCCAAGATGGTCTATTGAGAAGTTTTCCCAGAAGCTCAACCGTATGACAACGGTGCTAACTGGCCTAAACCCGTTGGTAATATCGGAGGACTTAAACACTTGAGCGCTCGAGTGGGGAACCGCCTTACCAATCCCAGGGGCGTCTTTAGAGATATGTGGTGAATGCATTGAAGAGGTGTAGCTAACGGCCTCGTGGAGAGATGGATGAGTTCCAGGAAACTGGAGCTAGCCCATCATAAGACTGAGGTCACGGTTGTTAACAAACCGAAAGCAACAAGCGACGATTCGTGCAGGTAACTGCACAATTGAATCGAAGAGGTCCTGGGGGGTCATGATCGAAGAGGTACTTGGGGGTCATGATCGACGATAAGCTGTCCTTTATCAGCCACGTCGATTACGCCTCCCAGAAAAACTCTATGGCTATATCGGCATTATCCCGCATGATGTCGAATAGCTCAGCGGTGCAAGGGAGTAAGCGTGAATTCCTGGTCAGTGTCGCCCTGTCCATAGTTAAGTACGGTGGGCCGGCATGGATCATCACCTTGAGTATCACAAGCTACTTGAGTAAGCTAGAGAGAACGCACAGGCTTTTGTGCAAAAGAGTGGTTAGTGCATACTCAACGGTATCATGCAACGCGGTCTGCATCCTAGCGGGGATGACGCCAATAGGCATCGTCATAAAGGAGGACGTAGAATGCTTTGAACAACGTGGAACAAGAGGCATTCGACCACTTGAGCCGCAAAGGGTATAAGACCTTCTTTTTTGACCCTGGAATCTCTTGGCCTAGTTCCAGACTGGAACCGCCGGAAAAACCCAGGCTGCTGGTCTTGAGCCAACGGCAGCCTCCGGGGTGTGTACTCAAGACCTCTTCTGGATTCCAGGTCTCAGGGCGTACGGACGTGGGGGAATTTTCGGAGTACGGGAACCTATGCTTTATCGAATACTCACAGTTGGCTTTACAAATTCATTTATTCGTCGAACTGGCAAATAGCGGCTACGACGGTGTAAGTGGTGGTGATGTAGCTTCGGCTCTTAGCAACGGTGACCGTTCGGAAGGAAGTGAAGGAGGGACTCGATGACGCGCAGCTGGTAATGTGCCCCGCATGTGAGGTTGATGCCGGTGTGGGTGGACGGTATTACGGCAAACGATATCGGTGACGTCAAGTGGGCGTAAGTGAAGTCTACGGCGTGATCTGGCACACAATTCAACGAGGACCATGCGGCACTCGGCCGTGGCACGAAGATGGCGACGAGCGGACGACTGTCGGTGACCCCTCGTGGGAGCCGGCTTTTTCGGCGATGTCCCCTACAACAAGGTGCGATGAATATCACCGTATCGTTTTGGTCACACGGTGGTTCGGCGGCTTGAAAATTCAGCAACTGTCTTGAGGGTCAAGTTTCGCCAAAACGATCTGACCACGACCTAACTCGGCCGTACTTTTCTCCGTTCGTCTTTTTTTTCCTAGTGACTTCTTAAAAACCAGTTGAGAGGTTGGATTCTCGAACTCCACTGACTCGCATTCGTTTTTAACATCATCATCATCCCGAAGACACGAACTTTCTCCCTCTAGCGTTTTTCCATTTCCACCCCGTTCGGATTCAGTGCATCCAGCCACCCACTCGATACACAACAATTTTAGCTGTTCGTCGTCTACCGTATGTCGACTGCCCTACGCATCGATCCAAAATGACCGTTGGAAATAGATTTAACTTTATAATGTTTACCCTCCTTTCCCGTACTCAATTACGAATCATTTTAAACAAATGTTACCCGCCGGTAACAGGGAACAAAACAACTCCACCAAAGGTAGGTGAACTTCCACTTAACGCAGATTCTGTCAGGCCATGGCTGCTTTAGACAATATCTACACAAAAATGGGCATGCACAGTCCTCCGCATGCACCGAGTGCCCGGGAGTCGAGAAAACCGCGGAACATGTGTTCTTTGCATGTCCTCGCTTTGACGGCGTGAGGTTCGCCATAATATCCGTAAGAGGTCACGACACGAATCTGGATATCCTGGTATAGACGATGTGCCAAGACCGGGACATCTGGGACGCGGTATGCATAGCAGCCTCCCAAATGGTCCTCGATCTCCAATACAAATGGCGAAACGACAAACGGCAGGTCGCAGGGACCACCTCACTACTGAAGCCCTAAGTAGTTAGACATAGGTGCTTAGCTAGCACAATTGCCCCCTTCCCGAAGTAATACCGAGCGGTGGGTTTTAGTGGGTCGAGGAGTTGGCACCTTCATCCCCTCACCCTGAGTTCTTCAGGAGTCTGGTTGCAAATTTTCCATCTCGTTTAAAAAAAAAACGGTGACTTGTGGTTTTTATTATAGATGGAATGGAAAATCTGCAAACAGACACCTGATGAACTCAGGGTGTGATGATGAGGGTTCCTACTCCTCGACCCACTGAAAACCCACCCATGCCTCGAGCCCCGATCCTCCCCGGAACCACCTTTCGGTATTATTTCAGGCAGTGGTCTATTGTGCATTACGCACCCACTATGTCTAACTACATAGGTCTTCAGTAGTTAGCCCCAGTGACCGGACGCTGGTCCAATCGAGATGATCCATGTCCTAAACCGGGTTCGCGTCATCTGGGAGTGAGAGGCCCTTCCAGATCTTCCACGATAGTTCTTCCTCCGATCGAGAAAAGTTAAGACCTAGACCGTGTCGGGGCGTCTGGGGGCGCGACATACTCAAGATTACGGTTCCTAAGTAGTTCGTTTTGGCGCTTCCTAAGTAGTTCGTTTAGCGGTTAAGGAGAGCTTAAAGTTTCCAGGGTGCACCGTGGAGAGGCGGTTTACCTTCACACCCCAGGTACTTGGGAGTTATGATCGAAGATAAGCTCTTCTTTATCTTCGCCTGCAAGAAGGCCTCGGTGGCTATATCGGCATTATTCCGCATGATGACGAATAGTTCGGCAGTGCAAGAGTGCAAGTGAAAACTCCTGGCCAGTATCGGCATGCCCATACTTAGTGTTACATGAAGTTAAAGCTGACACCAATACTTGTACAGAATATGAACATAGTGCATATCTACTCAATCATAAAAAATGGAGGAAATGCACTGAAACTCAAAACCGCAAACTGCTGGTCATCAAGAATAAACTACTAAAGCTCGATTCAAAGTAAATTGGGACGCATCCAAATGATCACAACTAATGAATTAAACAGCATACACGGTTGATCAAAACGTATTTATCCAACAAAGGGGTATTTATTCAGATTTCAAACTATATCCTGCGATTACGACGTTCTGGCTCTAACTGAAACTTGGCTTCGAGCGGACATTCAGGACTGTGAGCTATCTACGGGTTATCATATCTTCCGCTGCGATCGTAATCAATCCACCAGTCAGCTCTCCAGGGGTGGTGGCGTACTTATTGCGGTAAAGTTTAACCATTTATGCAAATCTGTCACGCTTGACGATTGCGACCATCTGGAGCAAGTAACTGTGTGCATTAACCTGGAACACCATTCGCTATTCATCACCGGAATCTATCTCCGCCCTCTCTCCAGCCCGGATTTATACAAGTCTCACACCGATGCTCTACAAACCATCATCGAAAGATCTTCGTCTCGCGATATCATCCTGGCACTGGGCGACTACAATCTCCCGTTTTTGAACTGGAACTTCGACGAGGATGTGAACGGTTATTTACCATCGAATGCGTCTACGGAGCAGGAACGGGCACTAACGGAACCGATGCTCACCAGCGGATTAGTCCAAGTTAATTCACTTGTAAATTCAAATAGAAGACTCTTTCACTTAGCCTTTACCACCGAACCGGATGCTTTCGACCTACTCCTACCTACCCCCTGTTCCTCTCTTGGACATCGATCAGCATCACAATCCGTTCATCTTGAAACTAGACGCTCACTGCAATTCACTCATTATACCCGATTATGATTCGTATTCACCTGAATTGAACTTCAGGCTCTGCGATTTCGACTCCATGAATAATATATTGGCTACTATTAATTGGCAACAGACTTTAGAGGATGATTCCGTCGATGCTATTCCTCATCCGACGGCGGATTACAATGCCAACTTCTGTGCAACCCTGGTGGAATTCAACGTTACGCAAGCTGCGGAATATGCTACGCGCGAAAACGACATCTCATTGCCAGAACCAACGAAACTAAAAATAATATCCGTTTAATCGAAGCGAGGTACAACGTACTACTAAAGTCCAGTTATGAAGAACACGTCCAGAAATTGCAGGCGAACCTGAAGCAAAACCCAGCGGCATTTTGGAAGTTCGTGAAGTCACAACGTTCTTGTAATATTATTCCTAACACAGTTGAATTCCACGGGGTCGCCGCTAGCCCCTGTCGATGCTCGAACTTGTTTGCGTCTTCTTTCAATCTGTTTATAGCACAAATGCGCCACCTCTGCACCCAAATAGCTTCGACAACATACGGAAGTTCAATATGAACTTCCCAGCGCTTTGTTTCTCGCCGGATGACGTCATGAAAGCCTTGAACGACCTTGATGTTTCAAAAGGCCCTGGTGTAGATGGAATTCCTCCGTCTCTTCTCAAGTTTTGCTCACGCTCTCTTGCTTTTCCGATATGCAGCATATTTAACAGTTCGTTAAGAGAGAGGAGTTCTCTAGAATTTGGAAGACTGTGTCAATTGTGCCAATCAATAAAGCAGGAAATAAGAACCTGGTTGAAAACTATCGTGGAATATCGCTTCTCTGTTGCATCAGCAAGGTCTTTGAAACGTTAGTTCACAACGCTGTGTACAATGTTGTCCATCCTTTAATATCGGAGTACCAGCATGGATTCGTTCAGCATTGCTCTACAACTACGAATTTGCTGTGCTATACCAATACGTTGTTTCGAGAAGTTGAATCCCGAAGCAGGTCGACTCTATTTATGTTGATTTTTCTAAAGCCTTCGACACAGTTCCGCACCTGTACGCAGCCAAAAAGCTAAAGGCTGTAGGATTCCCAATTTGGTTCGTTGAGTGGATTCTCTCTTACTTGACGGACCGTTAGTCCTTCGTTACGGTAAATTCCGCACGCTCGCGAACTTTCGCAATTACTTCAGGAGTACTGCAAGGAAGTGGCTGGCCCAATGCTCTTTGTTCTTTTCTTTAATGATCTGTATCCTCGTATTTCATCGTTCAAGCAAATGTTTGCAGATGATCTGAAGATTTTAGAATCATTATGTCTGCACTTGACTGCTTTGTCCTTAAACATGATATTAACGAACTACTGCTGTGGTGTAACGATAACGGTATGATGATCAACATAGCCAAATGTGAGGTGATATCGTTCTCCCGTCGTACAGAGACCACCACGCATCAATACACAGTTGGTACGGTTCCACTAGAGCGAGTCACATCTGTTTGCGATCTAGGTGAAATTTAACAAACATGTCACGCTGGTTACGGCTAAAGCGCTGGATTCATTCGACGGCACACTTGGAACTTTACAGATATCTACGCACAAAAAACATTATTCTGTATCTTAGTCCGTAGTATACTGGAATACGCGGCCGCTGTCTGGTCACCATATCACGCATCACTGATCATCAGAGTCGAACGAACTCAAAAGCTCTTCATCAGATTCGCGCAACGGAATCTTCCATGGAGCGACGTTAAATCTGCCCGAGTATACCACACGATGTATGCTGATTGGATTGCAAACCATGTGAGCCAGGTGCACAATCATTCAGCAACTGGTTGTCTACGACCTGGTACGCATCAATACAGACTGACTGGAACTCTTACGCTATGTTCCCCTTCACGTCCCACCCCGACAATTGAGAAGCGCACAACTAGTCGCTGTACCTACTCACCGGACCAGTTACGGCTTCAACAATCCACCTGACGGCTGCCTGCAAGCCTTCAACCATAGACTAACTCTAAGACCAGTAGGTCCCACACAAAAACGATTTTTTCTTGGTTCAGTCAGTACTAGCACATTGGTCCCAAGCTCGGTCCCAAGCTTAATAATGCGCCCCTAATAATGAACTCACACAAACACACTCTCAAATATTCTGTCAAAATAACACAGCAAATCAAAACAAAGGCGCAAATATGTATAGCGAGGTGCTGGCTTCAAGGTGTAATTCGGACCAAGGGGTTCTACAACAGTGAACCAATTTCAAATCGCTAGTTGCATATTGATTGTTGCTTCAACGATACCAATGAACATTTCGACTTTAACATTAGCAAAAACGTTTTTAAAAATAGGATTAAGAATAGTAGGTAGAGTAGTCTTTACGATGTTAAGTCGAAGACGAAGAACAATAAATAAATAAATAAAATATAACAAGTGATTACACTTCACTGTTTTGAACGAACTGTCGCACTTTACTTGTGATCGATGCCATCGTGATCTACACAGTAGTTGGTGACACTGTACTGGTGAACTTATTCCACTTTAAACGCAGTTGTTGTGCACTTTTTTACCGTATCGCTTGACAATTGCCCAATATTTTTCGATCGGTCTGGTCTCAGGGCAATTCGGAGGATTAATCTCTTTGGCGACGAAATTATCAATATTTGCAGCATACCATTCTAGTACCTCCTTAGAGTAGTGGCAACAATCAATATGTAACTAGCGATTTGAAATTGGTTCACTGTTGTAGAACCCCTTGGTCCGAATTACACCTTGAAGCCAGCACCTTGTTATACATATTTGCGCCTTTGTTTTGATTTGCTGTGTTATTTTGACAGAATATTTGAGAGTGTGTTCATGTGAGTTCATTATTAGGGGTGCATTATTGAGCTTGGGACCGAGCTTGGGACGATGTTCTAGTACTGACTGAGCCAAAAAAAAATCGTTTTTGTGTGCGACCTACTGGTCTTAGAGTTAGTCTATGGTAGTGGCAGCTGGCTAGATCCGACCAAAACGTAACGATCGTCTTGTGTTGCCGAATGAAGGGTAAAATCCGCTTCTTCAGACACTCTTTAATGTAAACCTTCGACGTCATTGTGTGTGATGTGAGGAAACCCTTGGTTTTAAGGCCACAACTGCAGATTTCTTGCCAAATCATTGGATTCCGAGCAAACTTACCATCAAAAACAAATTTATACCTGGAAGGGACATCCCCACGATCAGTTGCCAGGTAAAATATGTTTATAATCCATTTTGACATATGTTTCGTCATCCATTAAAATACAGCCATCAAATTTCGTCAGAACTTGTTCGTATAGTAATTGTGCTCGCTTTTTGGCCACTAAATTATGTTTCAGGGAGCGATTCGGATGTTCACTAGGACAAAAAGACTTATATCCTTCTCTTGAAAGGATGTTACGCACGATGGAAAAGTTGGAATCGTATTTCTTTGCCAAATCACGTATGGAGTGGAGACACCTGGGTTGCCTTTCACGTACCTCAACGCCTTTCTCCACAGCTCTTTGTCCCTAGTGCCACTTTTATGATAGATGCGCTGTGCTCTATCTAAACTCAGAGTATCCTTGAAACGTTTGATTATAAGACAAACCGTTGACTTTGGGAATTTTAACACTTTTGCAATTTTTGAGGCTAACCACAAATGATTTTCTAGATGTTTGTGCACAATTAATTTTCTTTTCTCAAGTTCCATGATCCGTAATTTCAAGTAATGAAACATCAACATCCCTGTCAAACGTTTATTGTTCCAAGAACTAGGGACGCGGTGGTCTACTAAATCGTGCGTCCAGATTTACTTTGAATCGAGCTTTATGAATGATCCTCGACAGTTTTCCGAGGACCAGTAACTCTGAAATACATCGCTAGGCCGATCTTCGGGTGCTGGAGTTACAAGGAACAACAGTTTTGGAAAGATTCTGAATTTCATGTGCCATATTGCCACACCTGATCATTCGACAGCTTCCTCATTAGTTAGTGAAAGTTGTTAGGGAGGTTATCACATTTTAGAAATTTACATTTTCAACCCTGTGAAGATTACCTCGATCAGTGCCTTGAATATTTATAAAATATCTATGAGAAGTGAAAATGATTGATGTTTACTTTCTCGGTTTTCATGGTTACCGCTGTCACTTCTATGTCAACTGAATTTTGTTTGCTGCAATGAATGAAGTCGGCTCTACGTGCGGGTCAAAAATCTGTTGTTACTGTTGTTTTGATCATAGATCGGTAAGCATGAATTTCATTTGATGAAATCTGAATATCATCGCTTGTGATGATTTTTTATTATTAAGTTATTTTGAATCCTAATCCAAACATGGAATAACCAGGGCCGTCATCATCGTCCCAGAGGAATAGATGCTTGCAATTTTGTGCAAGAATACCCTGGACTGGGCTGCCCTTGCATTTTTCCGATCCCGACGGGTAATTGATATTCATTGTGGTTGATTGAATTTCATGTCTGACATTTCGAAATTCGTTTTGAAAATGAATCTGTTTACAAAAATGAATATCAAAGCATTTTGAAATTGAACGTTCATTCTTCTGGTTACGTTAGTGGTCATGAGTTATCATTTGATTTTCGCATGGAACTTATAGGTAGTCAATGTTATGTCGCCTGAAAATCCACGCTTTTGAATCTAATGAGCATGACTTTCACCAAGACTGACCTCGATACAATGATAATCTCTTTCACAACACTCAAATTTCCAATATTAATACCTTAAAGAATGATCCTAAACGAAGATGAAGACATACTCTAATTGTTATGTTTTTGTATTCTCCGTGCGTGGAGTAACGATTATGATGTAGGAGGAGTTGTTCGCTCATCATCATGAAGCACCAAGAGTGGACAGTAATGTTTGCTAAAATGAAAGATATGAAGAGGAAGTGTTGACAGTTCCGTCAGTGTACGGTAGGATGGAAATAGAATAGAAGTATTGAAAATTGAGCGAAAGGGCATGGGTAAAGTAGTACTCGAACCAAGGACGTTACCTTTGCCTAACATCCCACTGCGGGGTAGGTCAAGGCACAGACGTATCCGCCACCTCAATAGCCAAAAGGTGACGTTTGGTAATTGCTTTGCGATTTCGTTTAGCGAATCACAACGCTCGATGATTAGGTTGTAATGAAGCTTCAGCTGGAATTTATTGCCATTATGTTATGAGTTTTCAACGAATTTTAAATGCTACTTACAAAATCGCTTTGCAAATTACGGTTAAACGCAATCTTCGCCGTATCAACCGGTAACACGAGGATTCTGCATATATAATTTTTAGGTTAGGCTAAGTTTACAAATTCATACATAGAACTTACTTTCTTGTACAAAATTTGATAAAATTAACAGTTGTATTTTGTATTCAACATCAATAGCATTTAAGTTTTCTAGTAGCTGTAAGATTTAAATAAGTTAAATAAGATATTACACTTTTTTGACGTAGACTACGTCTTACGGCAAGGGTGGGGTGTCAAATGAAAATCTAAAATTTTGCGACCGTCTCGAAAAACCGTACGTTTTGTACGCGAATAACTCAAATAATCCACGATAGATTTACATGATTTCTTCTTCAATCGGTCGGAAATTTTACCGCGCTCCAATTCAATTGTCAAACATTTTTCTCAATCAATAGTAAACTATTGAAAATAACGCAAATATAAGGTGATGTCTTATAATGTCATTTTGCAGAGTAAATTTACCAAATTTCCTATCACAGATTTCAAATCGAAGCAAGGAACGTCTTGCATCATCTTCTTCTTCTTTGTGTTAGAGAGAGACTTTAACCAATCATATCATTTGTCTCCCCATGTACGTCTCGCATGCAGCTGAGAACGGCATAGAAGGCACACTTAGCAAAAATTTTGCCTCAGTCGTTTGGCAGCATTGAAGCTGTGCGGAGCTGGTCGCAGGGAGCTGGTCGCTGGGAGCTGTTCGCAGGGAGCTGCTTCAAGGCACCACCAAACTGCAGCGTTTTCGAAGTCGTGGCGAAACAATCGCCACGAAGAGGTAAGATGGCGGCTTGCACAAAACCGACGCGATGTGCGCTCTCATCCGCCATTTTGCCTCATCGCGACGATCGCTGTTTGGGAGAGCCTTGCTACTTACCACCACCAGCTGCTACATGACCACCTAACAATCGAGATTTATTAATTTGAAATAGCAAGGTGAGTTTGCGAGAGCGAGATAAAAGATAGGAAAACATACATGGAGCAGCGATTCACCTTAAATCAATTTAACAAAGAGCATGTCATAATAGCAATTGAATATCTCTCTATGTTATCGCTCCCTGTCTTAATAAATTTTAACCAGAGACCGAAATTTTCGCCTACTTGAGAAGAAAAACGTCCTTTTTCACCCGCTTGGAGAAGCAAATGAGAATGTGAGAAGCGAGAGACTATTATACGCTCACAGCAGTTTTCGCGAGAAAAGCAACGGCGATTTAGAATTTTCGGAGAGCATGAGTAGCTGATATCGTTTCTTTTGCGGTGAATCATAGATGCCGATAATTATTTTCACTTACTTTTTGACACCTGAAAATGCACCCGTCTTTATGCTTGTTTTATTCTGACATTATAATTCTATAATGCTGGTCCGTAGCGGTACCAGTGTGTGCACCAACTTGGCCTTATTTTCGGGTTTGCCCCCGTTTGCGATCTTAGCATGTTTTCAGTGAAAAATGTGACATGAGGAAAAATGTTCGTTGAATTGTGGAGAGAGATATTTTCGCATATGCAAGCGAGAGGATAATGAATTATCGGCGAAAAAGGAGAGATGAAAATGTGAACGGTTCGCTACACATCGGAAACCTGTTTGAGAGAGAGCATGGTTTTCACCCAGCTGAGCGATAATTCCGATCTCTGATTTTAACATAGTATTAATTGTATTCTGGTGATGACATGCGCCGCGTGCTTATACATCATATGAACCGTCAAATGATATCGATACAACTAAAGCGCTGAATATGTTTTAATGCGTGATTATTTTCTCAGGTGTTTATTTTATATTTATAAGAATTTACATTAACCAACCTTTTCTCCCATACCCATTGCAAAGAATAATGATATTTTATAAAACTCACTCTCTTTCTTCTGCGAGATCTAATATATTTATATATATTTCGATTTCCTTAACGTTTAAGCCATAATGGATTCACTAATTTACCTGATATTCACATAGAAACATGAATAATAATTTCACAAGAAAACCATAGACCATATTTTAGGTACGCATTTAACCTTATATTCCCAACTATGGCCAAATGTATTCATCACATAGTAAAATGTAGATTATTTTCAATGGAAAAGTAAGAGTGAGCGGTTGTGTATTTTTCGAAGGGCTTATTCATACCAATACCTATATAACTAAATGAATATAGTGGAATTTTAATGTTTTGAAATGGAATGGCCGATTGATCACATGAGAAAGTCATTTAGATGTTATAAAGTAGCTTTATATACCGTATAGTATACCGAATATAGCCGAATGCCCAAGCGATAATATAAATAAATGCCCGGAGCGATGAAATAAACAAACATTACTGAAATTAGTTCGAACAAGTATCTTTAATGATATCCTTCGAAAGTTTTTCGACTCAATAATGTTAGTTGGTGACATTTCATGGTCCAGTACAGCAAACGCCTTATTAAGCATGTCTTAGCAAAGGTATAACTAGTTGAATATCGTTACTAGCTAAATTATTGTATGAGTTATAGTTAAAACTGTAATCGTGCGCTACATAATCGACAGAGCCAAGAGGACATGTACCCTATATACTTATATATAACCTTACAACAACGGCAAGATAATTTTTGTTATATTCTGTTTGATAAAACTTCCTAAACTTTGAACTTTGAACATTTTAAGAGACAGCACACATTTGAAAATGTTGCAATTGATTATTGTGTTTTCATAGCAATCTCTAAACCTGCCGAATATTTTCTGATAACGAATTTTATCGTAATTTGAATTCTAGAGTATTTCAATATTTATTATTACCCTTGAAATCCAGAATTGCTAAAGATGCCTAAATTCTAATTCTTTGAATCTTTGAAGTTGAATTATGCAAAGGCATACTACAACTCAGATTGTATACAAATGATCCGAATGGTATGACATTTAAATGGTGCATGTTGAAAAGGAGATAAGGTATCAGTCAAACTATATGTTTGTATGTACGTATTATAGAATTTCCTCCGCTGCCTGTCGTTACTGAAATCCCCCAAAAGATGCAAAACATTGTTGATGGTTCCGGCGATGGTGAGAATTCCGAGATGCAGGCCATTCAGGCACAGTATGACATACGAATAAACATTTAGTAATGTTAAGTGATTATGATTATAAGAATGAGCAAAACTATCATTAATTAAATAATTTTATATTCCCTAACAGATCCTTAACTATCTTCTAGGCCTTAAAGATAGTCCATCGTAAAACGTGCAACCGTGACCGTGTCATCATTTAAACCAAAAGGCCCTTTTCAGGGCCAGCAAAGAGTTATAAAGAGTGTACACGAGAATTTTCCTACATACTGACTTCATAAAACTTCAGGGCCACTAAATAATATCTCAAGAGCGTACAATAGAATTTTCTTACTTACTGGCTTCAAAACGCTGGTCTAATGTCCCATAAGAGCAGCACCCGTCATATTGTGACTTAAACTGCTTCTATCGGTAAGGGTAAGCGACCGGCACGAATAATTGAAACCCTTTTAACGCTAATAATAACCACACAGAATTTCCCTGACATTATAATGCATCACTTGGTTTAACGTAGTCTACGTCAACCGGTCGTGTCTTGTACACAACCCCACTGATTTTTTTACTAGATTTTCATCTAACAAATCTTAACACTCTTTAGGTTCCACTGATACTGATGCGAAATAATCTTTTCTCAATTATGTTTCCGGCCGTCCTTACTGTCATCATGACAGCGGTGTTCACTGCTAATGTCAGTTGCCTTGACAGCATGACGAGACGTGTTGCCAATCTCAACAATTACAGTACATTCAAATTGTTACTTTCGAGCATGGGAAATAGAAAAAGCATTTCAGCTCTCACCAACCATCTAAATAAAGGCAACTTTCAAACCAAACACCCCTAGAATGACAACCCACAGTCATAGCTCGCAAAATGGCAAGCACACTGCCAACCAATGAATGCATGGTAAAGTTTTCATTTTTTCACGCTCTCAACTCTCGCACTTTCCTAAAAGCTGCTATCATCGCCTCGTGGAACGTGCAAATATGAACTTGCCTCGCCCAGAGATAGGGGAAAGATATTCTAGGGGCCGGAAGTGTGCACGTGTGGCGCAATTTTATACGAATACGTACACACAAAGTGGTTGTTGGGCAACTTCTGAGGGAGCAAGGCAAGGCAAAAAAAGGTACACATGTTGTTGGTTGGTTTGGTACTGCTGCCGGGTATGTGAAACCCTCTGCGAACATTGCCACCACCGACCTGGCAAGCAAAGTTTTGAACTTGCTTCTCCACTCATATAGATGTGCGCAAACTTTTTACTTTTTAAATAATAAATTAACTTGAAAGTCATTATGAATTTAAATAAATTATTCCTCGCTCGTTCGAAGCTAGGAAGGAAAAACTGGAAAATTGCTCTCACTTTGACAAAACCTTTCACCTCGTACTGCTGTACTGTAGCTCGGAGGAGATAAAGAAAGCATCATAAATACCCTCCGGAATGGTAGCAGTGCCCTCGCTGTGGGTTTCCTTCACCCTCCTGAAAAACCGGAAACCGGAAGTAGGTTGAAAACTATGAAACTAGCATTAAAATCTTTTTGCACTGCCCACCCTGGCCCGAAGTTTTAAAAGTGTAGCGGTATCTATTTCTGCATTTCGTTGCGAAAATGGAACTATAGAATGGAAATGGAAACATGTAAATAGCTCGTCCCTAGTCTGCATTTAGGAAATCTACCATGGGGTGGTTTTACACTGTTTCCGGATTACTGCAGAGGCAGAGAGTAAGTTAAGTTGCTACCAAATTTAGTCCGGTAATTGTGTGATAACTAGTCGAGAGACAATCCAACCGAGAAAGTTGCGAAAATTGTCGTTGGAGGAATTTTTCAGCTGCTGTGGTTTGTAGAAAAACAACATAAAGCACAATGTGATTCCATGGCTTGACAATAAAAGAGGACGATGGATTATTGCGGTTCGGTGCTGTAGAACCGGACGAGAGAAATTACTTCACGCCAACGACCGACCGACCGACCGACCAAGGACACAGTGAAACAGGGTGAGGGAACGTTAAGAATCGGAATCTGCCGGAGCAATAAATTGCTCCCACAAGCAGCCAGTGTGGCAGCACAGAAAAGACACTGCGGCATTCTGGCGCTGTCATCGCCGAAACAAATGCATGCGAAGCAAATTCCTTTACTGCTCGTATCGTTTCTGGCGAGGGAGGAAATCCCAGTCACGAAGTCACGGCACTACTGTCCTTTCGTTTTTAGGAGCTGACACATTCTTGCTGGCTTTTCCCTCGTTCATTGCGCTGTACACACATAAAAATGCCACACGTGGATTTTCGACAGGAATTCAAAGTGCACCAATCAGCGTAGAGTGAGAATGACACCTTGTTTTGGGTTAGGAGCTTATTTTTCACTGCGGAGTTAGTTTGTTTCCGTAGCCAATACTGGAAAACTGAATATCCAAACGATGATGTACACTGAGCGAAACAGCGAAGAGCAGCCCTACTGAATTTCCATAGCGATTATGCTCACTTGAGTGTTGAACAGGGGGGCAATCATTAAGGATTTCGCTGTAGCTCTCATGGATTTCAGTACCAATGTGATGAACATATGATTAGGACGAATCTATCAATCTGTTCTTTTTAACATTCAACACTTTCAAATGTGCGCACCGTCACGTCATTATAGGGCACGAAGCGAGTGTGAAAGAGCTAGATGATTTGTTCTGTCATGCCTGTCATGTCGTGTTTTGTATAGACACTGTATATAGACCGGACAACGCAAAATCATACAATCTGCCAACCCTGAAAAATGTCATAAATTTGAGCAATTAATCTGGCACCACTTGTATTTGTACAAACTTGCAGTAAACAGCGCAATAGGCTACAAAAAAGATTCGGTTTCGATATTCATTAAAACGCATAGTGAAAAGTGCCGTGTAAAAAATGAATTGTTTGGAGCGAAATTGTGGCAATAACTCGCGATGTGAAGTGAATTCTGTGGGTTTCTTCCGGTTTCCAAAGAAAGATAATATAAGGCAGGCTCATAGCATATTCAAAGTTTACATAGATTCTGTTGTTTGATTGATATTCTTCACTAGTTTTGATCAAATTTTTCATACGCTATGGCTAGAACACGTCGCATTTATAAGTCGGTTCCTGATGCAGTACATCGTAGATTGCGTTCAAGTATCATCCGATGCTGAGGGCCAGCAGGATGCTAGAGGTTTTCCGGTATAAACTTCAAGTCTTTCCGTGGGCCATTTTCTGGTACTCGTAATAACCTCAACTAATGTAGCCACCTCAACAACAGCTAAAATGGTTTGTACTACAATTCCAGGACTTAATGTATCATTTGTGAAAACGATAATGGATAGTGCTATGAAATACACGTTGAAATGGTGTCATATGTTCGGCACTGTCTAGAGAAAGATTTTTTTTTATTTTTAGTAATCCAAACGGTAATAAATAATACACCGAAAATACTTACTTTGTCAAAACAATACCTGCTCCTTTAAAGTGAATCAAAAGTTGACAGTCCGTTTGGCTGCATAAGGCAATTGTTGTCCGGTCTAAAGGGTGATACGGTCAAAATTTGGTCAAGGGAAAACGCGTGTAAATCGGTGAAATCGTTTATTTAAAAAATCAAATTAAATTTCTTTTTCAAGTTCAATTAGTATAAAATTCAGGAAACATATTCAGTTAGGCTTCCGCTTTTCCAAATCCGAATTACCGGGCCTTACGCTTGACCCCTGCCATCAGATTTTGTACAGCCACCTTGTCCACCTTCTTCGCCGCAGAAAGCCAGTTTGCCTTGAACTGCTGCTCGTCCTTAGCAGTTTTTGGTCTTCTTTAGGTTCCGCTTGACAATAGCCCAGTATTTCTCAATTGGGCGGAGCTCTGGCGTGTTGGGAGGGTTCTTGTCCTTGGGAACCACCTGCACGTTGTTGGCGGCGTACCACTCCATGGCCTTTTTACCGTAATGGCAAGATGCCAAATCCGGCCAAAACAGTACGGAACAACCGTGTTTCTTCAGGAAAGGCAGCAGACGTTTATTCAAACACTCTTTCACGTAAATTTCTTGGTTGACAGTCCCGGAAGCTATGAAAATGCTGCTTTTCAAGCCACAGGTACAGATGGCTTGCCAAACCAGATATTTCTTTGCGAACTTTGACAGTTTCGTGTGCTTGAAAATATCTGCTACCTTTCCCCTTCCTTTTGCCGTATAAAACTCCTGTCCCGGAAGCTGCTTGTAGTCGGCTTTGACGTAGGTTTCGTCGTCCATTACCACGCAGTCAAACTTCGTCAGCATCGTCGTGTACAGCCTCCGGGATCGCGCTTTGGCCGTCGTATTTTGTTTATCATCGCGATTTGGAGTCACTACCTTCTTGTAAGTCGATAGTCCGGCTCGTTTTTTGGCTCGATGCACGGTTGTAGACGATACACCCAGCTTATTTGCGGCATCTCGGAGAGATAGGTTAGGGTTTCGCTTGAAACTACCGGCAACTCTCTTTGTCGTCTCAGCGGCTTCCGGTTTTCGATTTCCCCCCGATCCAGACTTCCTGGCTGTCGACAAACGTTCCCCAAACACTTTAATTACATTTGTAACGGTTGATTTGGCAACGTTTAGCGATTTTGCCAACTTTGCGTGCGAGTAGCTCGGATTTTCGCGATGCGCGAGCAAAATTTTGATACGCTGCTCTTCTTGCTTGGACGGCATTTTGACAACTGAAGAGTGAATTCCAAAATCAAAATAGGAGCAACATTCTACACACACACACCTTCAAAATGAGGGGTGTTCAGGTTTTTTAAATGCAAAATTGAAAGAAATACGTCAAGTTGATATTGACCAAATTTTGACCGTATCGCCCTTTAGCTCGAGATCCGTTTTTATTTTCGGGAACGCTTTTTTTTTTCTGTGTAGTGAGTTCTTATTTTCTTGATTTGTAGACAAAATCGTCAATACGTCGAAAGTAACAATTGTAAACAATTACTTAAAACGTAAATTTCCTTCACGACGAAACAAACGTACTCAAACACTTTAAACAGCTTCTGGGTCTGTTTTTTCTACCGCAAAGGACACGCCATTGCCGAGCATTTTCGGATAAAAAAGGTATCCAAATTCACGAAAAAGTGTTGGATTTGGCAGGCCATATGTAGTTGGATGTGTACGAAAAAGAACGTCTGCAAAAGCGATTGCTACCGTTTACCAGAACCCACGACGTTTACCAGAACCCACGAAATCTGGCCTGGAATGGTATAAGATACAATAGGTCAAATAAGTGCCGAAAACAGCTAATCCACCAAACTATTCAAAACTTCGGCCAACAGAGAAATAGTGGGCTCTAGTTAAGCGGAAACTCTTCGAAACTAAGAAGAAAGCAAATGGTACCGATGATTTCAAGAGAAGATGGAGAATCGTCACGGCGATTCTCCTGATGGCGGGTGTACCACAGAAAGTTTGTAAATACAGAAAGAAGGATCAACATTTTAATCAACGGTTTCTAATGTAGATATAACTCTATAATTGTAACAAGGCTTAACATCTATGATTTTATCAATATTAGTGTCCTGAAATCAACAAGGGCTTCAAATGGTGAGCTGACAACTATGAACGGGGGTGCGACCGACCTATGGTCTTCACAAGTTCCTACTTCACGCCTCCACGAGTCATATGATCACAAAAGACTGCCACCTGAAACATGGAGAAGCTGGATGGCGTGGAATGTGTAATGTTGTCATCTCGCCATAAGCAAAGTGAGGGGCTGCGACTGAAGATCACGTAACTGTAAATCATATTGCATACCCATACCTGTATCATATATCATATTATTCTCCAGTCTCATTTACTTAATAATTTCAGCACGCTTCGAAATCATCTTTGCATTCCAAAACATCAAAGGTATCAAAGGCTCAATTTTTGTTTCAGCATTTTAGCATAACATTTAGTTTAAAAATGCACTGCTGAACTTCATCTACTAAGGCCTGTACTCGAAAAAAAATTCACCATTTTTATCTGTGTGTAACTTTTTTGTCCGTGGGTAAAAATTGATGAAAATCTGGGTACAACTAGTTTGGAGTGAATTGTTTACATGTGCAAAATAACAATTATAACAATCGGTTTAGTGGTTATTGAGATGACATCGAAACAAGAAGAAAATCGCCGGAGAATTTTGCGCGCCGTCATTGAAAAATCCAACTGCGACCATGAGATGGATCGGAAGACAACTGGGAATCACCCATACAACTGTGTCTCGGGTGGTAAAATCATTTAAGGAGTCCTAGACGACCGAGCGGCGGGCTGGCAGTGGAAGAAAATCGAAGACAGCTGACCCTGTGAAGGCCCGGAAGGTGTTGGATTATTTCAAGTGTAATCCGAACCTTTCGATTCGCGTCGCGGCTCTGAAGGCAAAGTGTTCCGCCTGGTTCGTTCAGCAAACCATGAAACGAGCTGGGCTTCGTGTATTCAAGGTCCGCAAGGCTCCGAACCGGCGTGATCAACACAAAACGGCGGCCAAACCCTGCGTAAGCAAGCTGTATCGAGAGTGGTTAACTAAACCGATGTGTGTGGTTATGGATGACGAAACCTACATCAAGGCAGACGCAAAGCAGAGATTTGCCAAATCACGGTTTGATGTTCCGGAAGACATAAGGAAGAAGAAAGTGGACAAACTTGCTCTGGCAGGCCATATGCTAATGCGGTAAACTGAGTAAACCGTACATCACAACGGGTACCATCAACAGCGAAATTTACCGCACTGAATGCCTCCAGAAGCGTCTGTTGCCCTTCCTGCGGTGCCACGGAGGCGAGACATTATTTTGGCCGGACCTGGCATCATGCCATTACGCGCGATCGACGTTGGATTGGTACAGAGACAATAACGTTGTTTTTGTACCAAAAACCGCCAACCCCCCAAATTCACCAGAGATTCCTCCGGTGGAAAGGTTTTGGGCCATAATGAAGGCCAAAGTTCGAAAATCGTCCAAGATGTTTACGAACGAGCTGGAGTTGAAGAAAGAATGGATGAAAGTGACCAGCTCCACCATTGCACAAAATATAATGAGGGGTCTTAAGGGAAAGGTGTGGGCTTTTAGCGATTTGAAGGAAATTGAATAAGGTAATTATACCGAAACATAATTCACATGTATGAGGTTATTCCCTGGAAGTTTCAAGGAAATCCGATTTAAAATTAATATTTTGCGAACACTTTTGTCTGGTGCATTTTTTCCGAGTACAGGCGTTATATTTATAAAAGACTTTCATGTGCTTATAAGCAGTAAAGGATTATTTTAAAATATCTTGTGAAGTGGTATTATGATTAGAAAAGTCATTTATTTCATAAATCAACAAACTGGGCTCTTTCATCATTCCAATTGCTATCTTTGAAATGAAACTAAAACGTCTTATAAAATAATATCTTTGATATTTGGAATTCTGTTTTCAGCTTTTCCATGACTAGTAGGATATTGATACATATCTAATTTTTGTTTGTTTCAGTAATAATTCAGTAGATGTCAGATTTATGTTGTAATACGCATAGTATGTCCTCATAATAATTTACTGTAGCGGCTATTTACAAGGTCAAGACAGTTAATTTGAGTCTTGAAATTTCATCTATATTATGCAAGTTTGAATTTTTATGTCTTTTATGATGTCTTAAGTTTCTATGCGAGAATCGTAAGACCACGTAAAAAACGAGCAAAGTATAAGTATTTCAGTTTTCGAACTATTTCATATTTAGCAAGATCAGCCGCACATTCTTTTGCCAGTCTAGGTGGGGTATTCGTTTCTACCTTGCCTTTGCTGAACTGGGTAGCGTGGTAAAAGATTGTGTAATTGCTTCGAAACACTGGCTCACAATGCCCTCCGCTCAATTTCAAACTACTTCTATTCATACTTTAATTCTTATGTTATATATTTTCCGTGCGTGGAGTAACGAGTATGCAGAAGGAAATGTTCGCTCATCACCATAAGGCACCAACTTGAGTGATCTTAGTCGTTGCGAATCAAAAAACAAACCCAAAAAAAGGAGAGAGTTCCTCTCCCATGTGCGCACCAAAAACAGAGTGCACACAATATATCGCTAGAATAACTATCACAAGCCAAAGTAAGGTACATGAGCGCTTTCCATGCGTCAATTTTTGCCTGCTGAACTTGTTCCATACTACAACCTACCCCGCAGTGGGATGTTAGGCAAAGATTGACGTCCATGGTTCGAGTACCACTGGACACATGCCCTTTCGCTCAACTTTCAAACATCTGTTTGATTTCCTACCTGCCGTACACTGACGGACCCGTACACTGACGGACCCGTACACTGACACTCCTGGAGCCTCATGGTGATGAGAAATTATTTCCTTCTTAAACAACATCATTAAAGTTACTAGGCTAAAATGCCGATTTCGCCTGCCAAATTGATGTACATAAAAAACACATTTCGCAGAAATGTCAAAGACACAAACTTACTGTATGTGTGGCGAATGCAATCCATGCAACGTCGCACCTCCACACAATCGCAAACCTATAACACGTACCTGCATGTTGATAGCTATTGGCAACGTTAGATTGAAGAACAATAACCGACAGAATGACTGCTCCTTTTGTCTTTTAAATTGCGGACTGAAACGTGCAGCTGAGATTGTAAATTATTGTAATTATTCCAAAATTTATTACATTTGCTATATTATACAATATTACTTGAGCCTAATTTAAATTATACATCGAGGTAGGTCAAACATTAATGTAATTACCGACTTGCTTAATATAAGTTTGCTTAATAACTAAGGCCTAAATTAAATTAAATGTTATCCGCCTATGTGCCAAGGAGCTGCTAAACAATTGATAATAAAAGTAAGGTAAATGACTTACTTACCTTACCAATCAGACTAAGGCCGGCGTGGCCTCTGCTGTACACAGAAGTTGTCTCCATTCCTTTTCGGTCCATGGCTGTCACTCGCCAGCCTCGCTGTCTGCGGAGGGTCCGCAGGTCGCCTTCTACTTGATCGATCCACCTTGCGCGCTTCTTCTTCTTGTACCTGTCGGTTCGTTTTCGAGAACCATTTTCACAGGGCTGTCGTCCGACATTCTAACGACATGCCCAGCCCATGGTAGTCGACCGATTTTTGCGATGTGTACGATGGGAGGTTCTCCCAGCAACTGGTGCAATTCGTGGTTCATTCGCCTCCTCCATGTTCTGTCTTCCATCTGCACTTCACCGTAGATGGTACGCAGCACCTTCCGTACAAAGACTCCAAGGGCGCGTTGGTCCACCACTAGCAATGTCCATGTTTCGTGGCCATAGAGAACTACCGGTCTAATTAATGTGGTTCGGCGAACTTTGTTCGATCTTAGCGTCCTTCGGAGTCCAAAGTAGGCACAATTGCCAGCTATAATGCGCCTTTGTATTTATCTGCTGGTGTCGTTATCGGCGGTCACCAATGAGCCCAGATACACGAATTTGTCTACTACCTCGATTTCATCACCGTCGAACTCGTGCTAGGATGCTAACATTGTCTTCTCGTGAGCCTCTTCCCTTCATGTATTTTGTTTTCAACGCATTCCTGATACTCGGACGACACACATCACTCGATCCATTGTTGCTTTGATCAACCGCGTCAGTTTTTCTGGAAATCAAGGTAAAGGTAAATGAAATGAAAGGGCAAAGTAAGGTAAATGAACTATTTATAATTGTAACGTTAAACAAACCTAAAACTATCCTACCAACCCAGAAAGCTAGTTACGTTACCGTATAGCGAACTCTTCGCCGAGTCCGGGTTACGAGATCGGAAAATTAACTTGAACTCATGAAACGTAAGTTTCCAATAAAATTAGTGCAAGATTGTCTTTCTTCTATCTCTATTGTACAACCGTTGCACAGTGGTCCAGTAAGCTACTTTAGGCGGACATGAGGTTTTCAATGGATATTACCACGTGTTTTCATAGAAAGGCTCCATTTCATGTTGTAAGGTCTATAGTATGGCGTAAATTCAACTGAAAGTTTACTATAAAATGAAAACAAGAAGAAATACTACTATGGTGTTTTCAGCAAAATTGTAGCAAATGTCTAAACAAATAACTTTGTAGAACATAGAAAGCTGGTAAAAGTTCAAAATGAATGACTTTTAGTCAAAAAACGATTATTTACTAAAATTCGGAATCATCGCAGTAGGCTTTGAAGCTAGACAAAAAATATGTTGTTCAAAGTTTTTTATAATAGCAATTTCTACAACTTTGCTTAACATATATCATCTCACGATATTGGCTCATAAAAAAGTTAGGGTATACGCCACTCTTGCGTTTAGTGCAAGAAAAAAATAATTTCATACAAATTGTAGTCCAATTAGTTTTCAATAAGTTCTCAGAAGTAACCAAAGCTCTAATACCACAAATTTCCATTGAAAACCTCATGTCCGCCTAAAGTAGCTTACTGGACCACTGTGCGTTGTAGAAAATTTTTTCTGCGCCAAATAAACGAGTTAAAAATCCGGATCCTATTCTTTTAGTTACGAAAGTAACAGTATGTGTTGATCACGTGAAAATTAGGTAGATTTCGACTGACATTTGGGTGTGCATGATGTGGAAATCAAGCTGCTAACGTAACGTAGCAATCATAATTAATTAATACAGATCAGTCACGTGATATTTCACGTAAATCGGACGTGCTTTTTTTTCAGGGTGTACAATCGCATGGAAAATACAGGGTGCGTGTCGAATTTTTAAAGTAAATTTCAAATAGTAATTTCTCATGCTAGCAGAATTTGTATGATTGAGGTATATTTGGCAGTACTGACAAGAGATTGTACACGAAAACAATACAACACCTCTTTTGTTTAATTTTTTTTTAGGAAAAGCTTGATTTTGGGTAAAACCAGAGTATAGTTCACTTGTGCAAAATTTCATCGATTCAGTAGTTATCGAGATGGCTTCCAAGCAAGAAGTGCTTCGACAAAAACCATTATGGGCGTGGTCGTGGAAAATTCACGCCTCTCCCACAGGTAGTTGGAATCGACAGTTCGACCATGTTCTGTGTGGTAAAATCGTTCAAAGAGACCCAGACGACCCAGCGGCAAGCTGGAAGCGAAAGAAAAGCGAAGACGATCGACCCGGAAAACGCAAGGAAGGAGAGGGATCACGTCAAGTGTAACCATTCGATTCGGGACGTGGCCAAGAAGTTCAGTTTGTCCATCTGGATTGTCCAGCAGACAATGGAGCGGGCCGGACTTCATGTCTTCAAGGTAAGGAAGGTGCCTAACCGAACCGATGAACAGAATACGGTGGACAAACCAGGAACCTGTACCGCGTATGGTTAGTGCTGCGGAAATGCATCGCAATGGAAATGATAGATATGGCTAGATTTTACCCTCATTTCCATAATAAACTTTTTTTCCCACTGTGGCAACGGTTTAACGTGGTCTACGTCAATCGGACGTGTGTTATACACAAACACACTTTTTAAATATTGACGAATGTTTTGGTCAATGAGGTATATACAGGTGAAGCAGTAGTGGTTAAGCTGTCCTAGTGTAATACTGTCATTGAATTTGTGAGATGATGCACAGCCGGTTTGTTTTTGTGAACATGCGTGACATAGATCTCCAAAAACAACAATTTACAATAGCAGCATATCACAAGGTGGAATATTTAATTTCGGTAATCGTTATTGTTTTCAGAAAGTTTCGGCTGAAAATGCCTTTTTGTGCACTATAAGGATGCGGACAAAAACTGAACTTGCTCTGTTATCATTCGCTTGATTTAGGAGTTTTACGTCATTACCCGAAATCATGGATTGTTTACACGTTTTTCATTACTTATACCAACAAAAACCTTGCTCTTCTCCACCTGTATACACTCAACACTCATTGTGTTTTAGTGGTAGGAAACTTCGGTAACTGTAACTGTTCAACTGTTGTAGCTTCCCGAATGATAACAGTTGTGAGTAACACAACAAGAATTATGAATAAAAAACTGCATCAAACAAAATCATTTACCATCACTCAAAGCAGCAACAACAACAACAACTTCGCCCCACAATATGGTGAATATTTTTGGCGAATTTTTATCCTCCTTGAAAAAAAAACCCTTTTCCACCGGATCAGCATTTTCGGCTATTGCTCGTTATCCACTTTTTCTCTGTACCTTCTCCATTCAACAATTCCCATCATTTTGTCAAATTTGCTGCATACAACATTGATTGCATTTTGCTCTGCTTCCATCAGACTTGTTTCCACCTCTCGCTTCGTGTAGGATAATGTGAAGGAGGGTAAGCCCCATCATTCCAGGACCGACAGCCATGCGTATAGTGGAGATTTATTTTCCGACATAAATAGCGAAATTTTCCGAAAGGATAAAATTTTATGATTATCAACAATTTACTGACGTGAATGGGATCGTTTTTGGAATGATGTTGTTCCGTTTTTTTTGCAGGAGTCATTTGAGGTGACCTTTTTTTTTGAATACTGTGGAGGAGGATAATCAAGTAATTTCCATGATTCAATGCGAGTTTTTTTTAATGAGAAAAATTTGAATGGCGTATTTTTTGAATGGGGAAACTGATGTGATGTAGAATATAGGGTTTATATGCTAGTAATGGACCCCTTAGTAGAAGCTTTGAACATTTTCGATGTATTCCATAAGAATTTTATTAACTATTTGTACAACAATCCCACATTTGATGAAAATAACTAGTCATTTACACAAAATGATAGTAAACTCTATTTTTGAGGCTAGGTTTTCCTGGTAAACATCGATAATTTGCGCTGATCATAATGTGCCTTTTTGGACCCATTTGCTTATTTTGGACCCGGGTCTATAATGCGCATTATAGACCCGGGTCCAAAATACGCATATCAACTAATTTGATTATAATGATTGACGCAGCTTAACCAATCTTTTATCTCGTAGACAAATAGGGTAACGTATATATTTTGGACTTGTATATATTATAACCACCTTCAAATAGAAAACATTCTAAATGCATCCGATGTGTAACAACACCTGTGTTGAAATCTATCTAGCTACAATCTAGGTATTAAATAAAACTATTACAATCTTAGATACAGTTCCTCATATTTTTAGGGACGGTAGGGGATGATATTTGAGGAAAAAATTGTTCTACGCAGATCGTCAAATCTCATATTTTACGGAGTTGATGAACTTTTATTTTTTGGTACATGGGAGTCTTAAATTGGCTGTAACTCAAAATTATGTTATTTAGCAAGATTCTGTTTGGACTGCCGATGCCAAACAATTGGCGTAACCGTAGCAGATATGACTATCTGCTAACTCTTCTGGAATAAAACATAGTTGTTTTCCGGAAGCCGTGTGGTACTGTTTTGAAAACATTTGAGCTATTACATTCTTCTCCTTGGACACCAAGCAGCGCGGTAATCAAGTGTGCTGTGCGTCCTGCGCACAGACATTACCACGGTTGGGTTGAATCCAGGCACAACATGTTGCATTCAAATTAAAAAAAAACTAAGCAAGATAGAATGTTTTTGTCAAAGAGAGAGAGAGATATAGAACTATAGTCACTAGATTCATAGTCTGGCGGATACGACGACGGGAGCCAATTTGAACTGTCAGTTGGCGGAGCCAATCGAGCATATCTCGAGTAATTTATATTAAGGGTCTAAAAGCCATTTGTAAACAATGACTTTAAACGTTGATTTTTCACGAATTACAAGAATCCCACCATATCCTGCTACTTCATATGGTAGAACTAACATTCTTCTTTCAAATGCTGCTTTCATTTCACGAGAGTGATTTAAGATTCAAGAGAAATCGATATTTAAAGTCATTGTTTACAAATGGAATTTGGGCCCATAACATGAATTACTTGAGACATGCTCGATTGGCTCCGCCAAGTGACAGTTCAAATTTGCTCCCGTCGTTGTATCCGCTAGACTATGAATCTAGTGACTATATGTAGAACACGTTGAAAGCCATATTTTTGTTATATCAACCACCGCTGTTTTTTTTCTTTCTAGAAACATGAAAAAACCCTTAAAAAATGAGAAGTTTAAAACATTTTCATCCCTAACACCTTATATTATATATTTTACAGCAAAGTGAACAAAATACATACATGACCAGAATATATTCGTTCCCGTACACTGATAGAAAAGTAATGATAATATATTTGTGTCCGACACATAATTTTTTGCAATGTGATCAACAAATGATAGCTATTTTTAACCACTCATACTTCCTATGTGTACACAACACCACTTATACTTTTCATTTGTCAAATATGTGTTTCTCAGTGGGCTCTGTTTATATGTGAACAAATCAGTCTTATGTGGCACTTTCCACGGATATGAACAAAGTTAGTTAAATTCGGTACATTTACCGAATTCTCAACAGCTGAACGTTCGGTAATCCGATTTTACGGATTTCGGTAAAGTTTTAACCGAAATCCGGTAGTTTTTTTACAGATAGGGAAGGTAACGACTTAAGCACCCCGAGACCCTATTCCAAGCACGGGGTTAACGTTAACCTACAACGCTCATTTTTTGCAATATGGTGCTTCACTAGATGGAGCACCATACTGCAAAAAATGAGCGTTGTAGGTTAACGTTAACCCCGTGCTTGGAATAGGGTCTCGGGGTGCTTCCCAAGTAACAATTGAAGTTTTATTGTGGTTTTAAAGTACACTTAAAGACTTGGTCTTCAGAACCCTCATAAAACCAAAATTGTTACTTAGGTTAAGTCGTTACCTACCCTATCTGTAAAATTTCACCGAAATCCGTAAAATCGGATTGCCTGAACGTTCGGTTGTTGGAATTTGGTAAAACTGTACAGATTTCTGTAAGAAAAATTGAAGTGTGTATAACAAATTATTTATTATTTCATTATTCAAGCATGTAAGGTCAACCATGAAGATTCAACAACTCGTCAAAACACCGCCGGTCTGGCTATTGTTCTTCAAACGTGACAATTTCTGCTCCAATTTTGTGATCGTAGACAACTTCTTCAATTATGCGTTCTTTATGCGTTCAGCTCGTTTTTCCTCAGATTTCGTTTTTTCCTCAGATTGATTACTTCATTAGATGATGCTGCATACGAACCATCAGGATGCGGCTGGGAGAGATCATCCAGATTTTCAATGCTTGAATATTCCGCATTCCTTATGAAATACGTTTCTACACAACCATTAAAAAAGAAGCGTACTAGGCAATGACTAAAAGCCTTTATAAAGGCAAAAGCACCTACGTGAATTTTTTTCCAGTCTTCGACCTATAATACAAAACTTGTAAGGTTTGTACAAATGGGTCGAAAGCGAGTGCTGGCCCTAATTGCCAACTCCAAAATGCCATCAAATTCATTCAATCTGATCACTTTGTATTGGAAGACTTTGCGTTGCGTTTAGTAGCCGGGCCATTTGGTAGACGGGCCGTTTGGTAGACCTCTCCTAGATCTTCCAGACCAGTTTTTCTCGAGACAATACTTCACGGTAGCGCGTGGAATTTTATACTGCTTGCACGCCTGTTTTATCGGAACATGGTTTTGAATCGCTTGAATTCACTGTTGCACTTCAGATTCCGTGTTAGTATGCTTATATTTATTAATTTTTCCCATTTTGATCAACAACTTCCACTTTAGACGGTGAGCATAAAATAAGTTCAGTTTGCTTACAAAAAGAAATGAGGGGTTGGAAATAGGCAACAAAGCACTTCCAATCAGTCGTATTATGGACCCTAAAAGTTTATACATTTTTTTACAATTTTTCATTGTTTTTATATCTGCATAGTAAAATTGAATATAAGTACTAAGTATTAACGTGTTGAAAATGCCTTTTTATTATATACAATTTATTTACATGATCAGTTTCCATTTTTTTCTCCTGTAACGAAAATTCTTACAAATCACTATACGATGCAGTGCTCAGGTAAAAATAATTAATAATGGTGTTTTATGTGTGAAATTTATGAGGAATCATATTCTCACCTTTGTTTTAGTGTTGATACTATGTGTTTTTACTGACAATGCTTAGGTTAAAAACGATAATAACGAAATAATTGCAAAAATGTGGCAGGGTGTCCATTATACGCACAGGGTCCATTATACGCATACAATCCCT
>JASCZW010009612.1:0-41365 GCA_034211315.2 Aedes japonicus | reverse complement strand
AATCCCCACCAGTTGCAATGACCTTGCCAGGATAGTTCTCGATCAGAGTATCACTTCCATTGGTAGAATCAGTGATTACTTCCAAAATACTCCTTCAGGCGATGGATGTCTACAGTACTCGTTCAACCATTTAAGGCGAGTACTACCTACGACATTGCCAATGCTCATGGTAATACAATAAGAGGAAGTTACTGCAGCAAAAGATTCTAAATCGGTAAAAATAAAGGGTGTTCACAGTTAAATTGCATCACTTTAAACTCGTCCTCAAAAACAAGTCTCTCAACCGATTGTCATGAAATATTCAGGGAATAAAATACAATGTATAATCTTGGTTCAGGTATTTTTATTTCACTGTTTTTCTTTACCAAATCCAAAAGCCCGAACTTTCTTCTTAATACCACGCATAAGATTTTGTACAACGCTTGAACCAACAATTTTTCCGCTTTCAACCATGACTTCAACATTTCCTGTGCTGTAGTGATAACTTTAGGATGCTTACAAAGTTCGTGCTTCATTATAGCCCAATATTTTTCAATTGACCGCAACTCTGGAGAGTTTAGGGGATTAAGATCCTTCGGCACGAAATTAGCACCATTCGTCTTGTACTTGCAGAACATTCTTGGAGTAGTAACAGGAGGCTAGGTCCGGCAAAAAATTTGAAGGAACGTTGTGTGTTTTGAGAAACAGAAGCAGTCGATTTTTCATGCATTCATTCATGTATACTTGATCATTTACAGTTGAAGTTGTCACGAAAGGCTTGCTCCGTTTACCACACGAACAAAACCCTTGACAAATCATGAATTTCTTGGGGAATTTTGACACATGCTGTTTTCTGAGAGACTCTGGTACATCGAAGTTGTCATTCCCATACTGGTTGCCGGGAATTTGTTCAAAGTCCTATTCTGTTTTTCATTGCGTTTTGGAGCTTTCTGAACTTTAAATGAACGAAGCCCAGTTCATTTTTTGGCTTTCTGCACGAAACTATTGGACAAGTGCAGCTGTTTCGCGACATCCCAAACGGAACAGTTGGGTTTGCGTTTTAAGGCAGCAAGCACTCGCTTGTGATCCTTCACACAGCACAGAACATTTTTTCTACCACTCACCTTCTTCCGATCGACAGTTAAACGTTCCCCGAAACGTTTTATGACACAAGACACTGCAGACTGGTAAATTTTCAACATCTTTCCGATGGTTCGGTGCGAAAGAAGTGGGTTGTCGAGGTACATGTGCAAAATGTTCTCGCGGACTTGCTGTTCATTCGACTCCATTTTCGAAACTACGACACATGTCACAATGAAACTCACGCAGTATAAACAATACACGCTGAGGTCATTTCACCCCAAAATTTCGTTGAAATCAACCCAAAGGGCGAATGTTACAGCTTATTGAAAGTGATGCAATTTAACTGAAGAAGTATAACAACTGTTTTATTCCTTACCGATTTTTTATGTCATTTGTGAGAAATTAATATTGAAAGAACAAATCAACGTCAACATGCTAAGCTAAAATACCTGGATTTAAAATAAGATTGAATTTTTTTTGTTGAAAATTAGATTTAAAATGCAATTTCAAATACGTAGAAGGATCAATCAAGTTCAACCGAATTTTTCAAGCAAATGATCATTAAGAAATGCAGATCAATCATGAATATTTTTTCAAATGCTTATTCTATGCTGCATTATATTCACCTAATGGATGAGCCGATAGTTATTGTGACATACTCTAAAAGTGTCGCAAAAATTATCTTTTCACCCTTAAGGCGGATATGGTACAGCATAGAATATTTATTGAAAATCATTCTTCTAGCCTAAATATTGATTAATCTGCATTGCGTATTTTAATGTATACTTGACTGCAATGAATCATATGTTGCCAAATTCCTCTTAAGAGTGTAATTTTTACATCTGAGTAATTCTTTGTCAAACCAGACCGCCATAGACATGAGGTCTTTAGAAATTGATTTTTTTTCTGCTTGATTGATCCATAGTGGTGCAAAAATGACAGTGGCTCTTTCCTCAAATCAAATTGACGGACCCTTCATTCGCCAGAGGGTCAAACAGTTTTGTAAAAAGCTTGATTTTTTGCAGTTTTGAACCTGCTTATCATGCCATATCTCATAAATTTGCTTTAAAGCCTCTTGTAACCAACATGTTTCTAGAAAGGAAAAAAATAGGTCATTAATTTGACATGAAAAAAAAATGACTGCCATATTGGATTTAGTCGCGATTTTATATGTTATTAGATAAACGTAATTTTCACAATATTCACAATCACTGATTTTAATTTTGTTGCAATCATCGAAAAACCGTAAAAAATGGAATCAGATACATTTATAAAATTAGATGAGCATTGGACTTAGCCTACCATTATAGCTAATGTTCAGTAAAGAGTTTTGCATTTTACAACATATGACACAAAATCAATGAAACCAAAATCATAAGCTGAGCACATGAAACGCGCGTGTAATGAACATATACTAACAAAAACTTTTTAAGGAAGTGTACACGAGTTATACTGTGCATTTTGCTCAAAATGTACATCTCATTAGCAAAAGAAAGCCGAGCAAAATTTTGCTTCCAAAAACGCGTTGTTCAATCTTCTGTACCTTTGTCAATTATCAATATAATTGGCTGAAATTTTGACAACACTATAACCAATGTTTCGACCTTATGTAATCAAAATTTTATGTTGATGAAATTTATAAATTTGAAGTTATCATAACCTATGTAAAAAAAGTCATTTTTGGACATACCAATTACAAAAATCCGTATTTCTATGAAAAATTTAGGTAGCATATTAAAAATTTCTCCATGGCTTAAACCAATACAGAGATTGATGTGGACAAAATTTTAACTTTTTCCATTTAGTGGTCCAAACCACTGGCGTCAAAGTTGACGCTCCAACATGAGTATCTCCTTTTTCACCCGATATTGACCATGCTGAACTATCGGTGCAAAAAAAAAAAAAGCCGAGGCGTTGTCATCATACAGATTTCTGGATCAACAATAGAAAAGGGCCTATCAACATTTGAAAACAAACAGTTCTCAAGGTTTATGTGTACAGCCAACGGCTTGCGAGAAAAAGGGCTCAGAAGTGTTTGTTTACAAATGTTGATGGGCCCTTTTCTATTGTTGATTCAGATTTGGGACGAATAAATAAGATAAGATGTACAGGGTGCCGCAGAAAATAATGCGAAAATTTGTTCTATTTCGTTCAAATCCCATTTTCAACTAATTCAAGCAATAATATCAACATTTTCTAGTGCAGTTATCTTTATAAAGTCCTTTTAAACAAATTTATTCAATGTGTCCTCCATTTTTATTAATAACATCCTCGAGCCGACGCGAGAGCATGCCTTTCGGACGTAGTCCTCCGACATTGACTGCCATGAGCGTGTTATGGTTGACTTCAGAGTTTTCATACTAGAGTGTGATGTTTTGCAGGCTCGTGCTTCAACATATGCCCAAATCGAATAATGCAACGGATTAAGATCTGGACTACTAGGGGGCCACAAATCCTTTGGCCAAAACTTAATGTTATCGTTCACCCATTATTGGGTTCGATTGGACGTGTGACACGGCGCTCCATCCTACTGTAGCACAACGTTTTGGTCCTCGGAGAAGTTGGCCTTCATCCAGGGAAGCACTTGGTCCTTTAAAATACCGATATACACTTCGGTATTGATTTTAACTCCAGCTTCAATGAAAACAGGCGGCATTTACAAACCATTGACGACCAAGCCAAACATCATGACACCAGCCGGATGTTTGGTTTGAAATTTGAATTTCACTTTTTCCGGAACGTTCTCCATTTTCTGCGGTGAAATGAACTGGTCCGTGCGGTTGTTGGCCACAGCATCGATGCTGAAAAACTTTTCGTCAGAGAACAGGATTATCATTTGTTTCCTTCTTCATTCAACAAGGAAAGCAATCTCTAGGAACGAGTCACTCCTAGTTCCTTGACCCGGTCCGTAATCAAGTGGCGTTTCACTCTGGCTCTGGAAGATGCATGCAGGTCTTCTTTGATGACTCTCCGCATGGATTTCTCCCAAATATTGGCTTCCTTTGCAAGTTTTCTTATGGAACGCACCGGGTTGCGAGCAATTTTTGCACGGACCGATTTGATCACGTTCGGCGTGCGTGCAAAGCGTGAACGTCCGCTTCCCGGCTTCCGCTGCTTAGGACCATCCTGCAGGGACTTTTTTATGCGGTAAACTGTTGCCAAATGGCACCCTACCACCTTGGCAATCTCTTTCGGCTTCTTCTGGGCGAGCAACAAACTGGTGATCACTTTTTCGCGAACATTTTGACGAATTTGCAATAAAACAAATAGAATGTTTGCATGCAGCACTTGAAAGTAAACATAAACAAACACACTTTCGATAGAAATTAGTCACTAACTCCACGAATTAACCCAATACTCAAGTTTGAACATTTTCGCATTTTTTTCAGCCGCACCCTGTAGTGTCCATTACAATTTTATTTGAAAACCAAAATAACTCACACGTGACAATCGCTTCCAAAGCGAAACATAACTTCGCCTATATCTTGTTTGGTATGCAGAGTACTGCAAGTAACGTTATGTTATACTTATAGAACATCAACATATTGGTTTCAAGTGGAATGATAATCAATGAAAACACAACAGAATAATGAAAAAAAAATTTATTAGAACTTCATCTTTAAAATTTTATGTTTGTAGTATGTACTTTTTTTGCGGCAAAGAACAATGATAATTTTGTGTACCTCTGATCGTTTACACTTTTTCCATTCGATGATGGAGTTTAGTTAGCTGCATTGTAGGTGACTTATTCTACGTAACCAAAAGCCATTGATTTTCCTTGATATTCAACAGCTCATTCATAGAACAATAAGGCATTTGCGATCAACCTCTGTGTGGACATAAGCTGTATTCCGTTTGACATCCAATTGAAAATCATTATGTTAAAGAAATTATACATACTCCCTGCTCCATCACTAAACATGTATGTTTTAGTTATTTGGACGAGATTGGTCTTCATAAAATCAAACAAATCAAAGAAACAATGTACTGGAACAAAGTTTTTATCAAGAACAGGAGATATAATGATACAAATTTTATGAAGTTACTCGCCACTAACATTGCAGTAGATCATAAACGGATGAATAGTGACCATCCGCCTTGCAAAATTATGCGACTGAATTTCGTTTTGTATAATTATTTTGTAGTTCTCAGCCGAATCTGCGTTAACAATAACGTCATTCGGCTTAAGATTTGATTTCAGCTCGATGAGGTAGCTTATTTTTGCCTTCGGATGAAGGAATCATATTAAAATTTGTTACGATAAGTAAGTTTCCATTTACCTTTGTGATATAGAAATGTAGCCCAAATTTGTTGAGTTAACTGCTGAAATTGTCTAAAGACTTCGCAATCGAAATAGTGCCATCAACAAGTTGATAGTAATTTTCAGTTTAAATCCAATTTTTGAACTTAATAGTTTCAAGGGGTAAGCTTTTGATTTCTTCCAGAAATTTTTCGCACCAGTCGCACAAGTCCGGGCATTCTTCACATTCCAAAAAGTAGCATTGAGCATAAGGGCTGTTACTTATCAGATAATTGTAAATCAACTGAGCCAGAGAACTGTCCTTCATCCTCGGTAAACCTTTCACGGAGCGTAAGCACAACTCAATATTTTCATGTGTCATACAAACACAAACCGGTGAGCATAAGATGCCCTTGGTGTCATTCTGTGGCAAGCGTAAACGTTGATTTTTGAATCTGATCTTTAGAATATGAAGTTCGTTAAATGATCTGAGCAAAAGTTGTTGTCTAGTTTCTCGTCCATCATCAGTTCTGCACATTGATTTTTGCACTATCACTATCACACATCATCTTTTTGAGACCTTGATTGAGTTGCATTGGCTTTTTTTATCATCATTTCAGTCAAGAAAATGTACCGAACAAACTGTTGTCAGTGATGCACAACAAATTGTGAAGTATTGTTTGAACGAACTCACTATCAACAACAATGTGAAAGAAACGTTGAACTACACACACTCACACACACACACACACACACACACACACACACACACACACACACACACACACACACACACACACACACACACACACACACACACACACACACACAAACACTCAATTCGAATTGAGCAAAGTGCCATTGCAATTTTTAGACCACTTTCGATCAATCAAGCACAAAAAATTCAACTTCAAAACACCTCATGTCAATGGCGGCCTGGTTTGACAGAGAATTGCTCATCTGCTGAAAGTTTGTTGGTGAACCGCATAGACTCATTTTGAAAATCCCAAACCCCTCCTCCCCCTCTACACATTTTTTAATTTGTATGACGCAGGTTTTGGACAAACCCTCACCCTCCATCCCTCCTGCCATGAAAGTCTACGTGCTTTGTTTAGCCCTTCAGTTGTGCAGTTGTAAGCAGTATTGTCACTGGTCCAGATTTATCTGGAAAGTTACAGATTTTTTCATGATTTTTTTGGTACAGATTCTGGTATATTCCACAACTCCAGCAATACATAAAACATTTTGCTTTTGCATTAAACAAAACAATAAAATATACTTTTTATGACACAGAAAATGGTTTTCCAAGCAATTTTCCTTCACTGTGGAAAATTTTGTAGGAAAACGAATTTTTTAATATTGAATTTTGTTCATATATCCATGGACCCTACGCGTGGACAAAATTTCTTAACAATCTGAGACCCTTCGGCCCAAACCTGTACGATAGTAAAAAAAACCCTGGTGGTCCACTTGCAGATATGAATAAATAGAAAGATTGTTTCAATCTTATGACGAGGAACTTATCTTTCTACCAACATGTACAGGGTGTCTACAAATTATCCGTACAGACTTTGTCGTCATACCTCAACACAACCAAGCCGATTTGACCCGTAACGCCGGTGCGTTACGGACTATCAGATCTACCACCGAACCCTAGTCCGAATTAATTGAAACTAAAACAAAACAAAACAAACAATAACAACTATAACAACTCCGAATACTTCATCATTTCTCAATAGTGATGACGTAACTCGACATGCACTAAACAAAGGATACGGAATATACTACAATAAATCAAATTACTGGTCGCAGGGGATTATGTCCCGAACACAGGAAAAAAAATCCATAGTGATGAATCGACGCAGAAAATACATTTCATTCCTTCGAAATTGCTCCAAATGCTGCTCATAAAGTCGCACTCGAACGTGTTTTTGTTTACTTTTAATTGTTATGTTTTGTATTCTCCGTGCGTGGAGTAACAATTATGATGTAGAAGGAGATGTTCGCTCATCACCATGAGGCACCAAGAGTGGACATTAATGTTTTTGCTAGAATGAAAGATATGAAGAGAAAGTGTTGAAAGTTCCGTCAGTGTACGGTAGGTTGGAAACAGAACAGATGTTTGAAAATTGAGCGATAGGGCATGGGGACAGTAGTATTCGAACCAGTTTTTGTTGTATTTTTAGCAAATGCGACACCCATTGTGCACACAGTTTTTTTGAAATCCAAAACTTCAGCCAAAATATGCCATGTAGAGCATCACATCTACAATCAGATGATCTTCCAGAACAATATCCTGTATTTTTGCTATGATTTGTCGGTGATGCTGCACTTTTTGGAAGTCCTGAGAATGGATCGTCTTCAACGCTTGTACAGCCACGCTTAACTCCAGAACCCATCGGTGAACGGTTGGAAATGAAAGAGAAGACTTCTTTGATACATTCACTATCTTTGCATGGATCTTAGTAGCCGATAAACCTTTAAAAATAAAATAATTTAAATAACTGCACGATATCCGGGTTTTTCCATTGTTGAAAATTACACAGGTACGCCAACTTCACTTGACTTGAAAACAAAGAATGAATTGAGAGATCGAAATGAAATTTTGAGTACAATCTTATGAAAGATGAAATGTTAAAATTGAGTAGAAAATTTGGTTTTTCTGATGGCGGTTTAAAAACTTATTGACTTACTTAGAATGTCATCACTACCACAATATTCCTCTAATTGGTCGCAGTGGTTTTTCCCGACTCAAAAAAAAAAAATGTTATCACTTAAAGGGCATCCACGATGAAATTGCCACATCACAAAATTGATTCGCAAAATTCGAGTTTTCATCCGATTGCCATCAAATTTTCAGGGATTGAGAAATAACTATTAAACTTCATCTTACCATTTTACTCGTATTTTATTTACAGTCCATACGCAAATGCCCGCACCTTGGCTTTAACCCCGGCCATAAGATTCTGCACAACCTGTGAATCAACCGTTTTTGCATGTAAACCCATACTTTCTTCAGTTCCTCGACTGTCTTCACTACCTTAGGTCGTTTAAGAAGGTGCTGCTTCATAATCGCCCAGTACTTCTCGATGGGGCAGTCGAGTGTTAGGAGGGTTGAGCATTTACGGCACGAAATTGACCATATTGTCCGCATACCACTTCAGCACGTCCTTTGAGTAGTGGCATGAGGCCAAATCCGGCCAGAAGATTGTTGGGACGTTGTGGGCCCTCGGGAGAGGAAGCAGCCGCTTATGGAGGCACTCTTTATGTACACCTGTCCGTTCATCGTGTCCAGGGTCACGAAAGGTGCACTCCGCTTCCCGCACGTGCAGATGGCTTGCCAAACCAGGAATTTCTTCGCAAATTTGGACATCTTCTGAGTGCGGACATGCTCCGGAACGCTGAACTTATCCTTGGCCGTGAAAAACAGGTTGCGGGGATCTGTTTTGAAGTCGGCCTTCACATATGTTTCGTCGTCCACGATGCAGCATTCAACTTTCGTCAGCATGTTGAGGTACAACTTCCTGGCACGGGTTTTGGCGGACTTGTTCTGCTTCTCGTCGCGATTAGGGGCCTTTTGTACCTTGAACGTTCGAAGCCCAGCCTTAGTTTTGGCCTTCTGGACAAAACTTCGGCTTAGGTGCAGCTTCTTAGCCACATCCCGAACGGAGGCGTTCGGATTTCAGTTGAAGGCCCCAACTACGCGGTTGTGATTTTTGGTGTTGTACGGAATACTTTTTCCTTCACTTCTGGGCTTCCGATCGGTGGTCAACCGTTCCTCGAACCGCTTAATCACTCGCGACACCGTGGAATTCGCGATTCCCAACGTTTTAGCGATGGAACGATGCGAGAGATCCTTGTTCTCGTGATGAATGCGCAAGATTTTATCACGCACGAGCTGTTCTTTCGACTCCATTTCCGCGAGTTTTGATCACAGGACTTTAAAACTTGCAGGATGTAAAAAATGCACTATGAACTAAATCCACCAAAATTTTCATTCAATTCTACCCAACGGTTAAATAGTTAGAGCAATTTCATATCGTGGCAATTTCATCGTGGACACCCTTTACACGGGCATTCCAGCTATTTAAAAAGGAGTGGTAGCAAAACAAACCAAAAATTAGCAAACATAAACTACAACGCTTTGTTGACTTTACTGACGGAATTGAGATAACATTTCTTACTATTTCCATAAATAATACTCAAAGTCTTCCATGTAAAGAACCAAAAATTTTCCGAATCGTATCACATAAAAACTGTAAATTAAATTGCAATAAAAAAGCATTAATTTTTCAAAAATAAATCTAAAACTTAAAAAAAGAAGTTAGAAAGCTATAAAGGAAAAAAAGGAAAAGCAAAACAATACATTGTCAATGAATTTAACTTTGTTTATTTACACATAGAAATTAAAAATAAAATGTCAGGCGTTGTATACGTTTTGATCAGAAATGATTCATCTAATAGTATATTTAAAAATAAATGAAAACAGGCAAGTCATTGTAAAAAGTTTCATTTGTGTACTATCAAATTATCCCAGTACATTGACGAAAGCCATTAACCAATTAAGCATTAAATTCTCGTTCAAACTCTGCGTAATGTTTTTCATAGAAAATTGTATAAATAACATTTTTATTTAAGTAGTTAGTAGATAAATTTAAGATCTTAGTTTCTATTTTGGTCTCTTCTTTTTATAGATTTTTTTCATAGTGAATCGATATGCTACACAATTAGGAATTATGAGTTTTACACGAGTTTGTTAGAAGTCGGGGAACTTAAAGAAAGATTTCGTGTAAAATTTGCCTTCGTGAAACTGATACATATGCGATGTGGCCAAAATTGTGTTTAATTGAATTTATTTTCTCATCTCATTCACCTCATTCTAATGTGCGAGAGGACGCTTGCATGTCGGTCTCAGGGGACAAAAACTTACATGACATTTTGGTAGTGGGTACTTGAAGGTTGACACCAAGTTTTAAATTCCAAGTTAGCTTGGTCTGAAATAGGTTTACAACAACAAAAACAGGCATAAATGATCTACCCGTTAGCTAGCTTCTAGCATTATTGATTGCATAAAAACGAGCAGCCATTACTTTGAATAAGTCACCAGGAGATTGTGAATCTTGCCTGTGATTATTCAGATTTAGTTCAATGCTTCCAAACAAACGGTTGCTTGAGACTTTTCGATCAAAGTCAATCGAACTTCTAGCTCCAAAAGCTTTTCATGAAACAGTATTAGTGAACCCAATTGGGGTGTTACCCCAAGGTCATGAGTTAAAATCTCAATCCCGGACATGTCACAAAAAATACCATATAGGTCTGTAAATTTCGTGCACTCAGCTGTGAAGGTCTCGGCCAAATATACAAAAAAAAATATTATAGGGTGGTTCATTCGCAGATATATTAAAAAAAAACCGTCTTAAAGGGCGCACACGAAATTATTGCGACACATTCAACAGGCATAACATTTTTACCATTGGGTAAAAATCAACCAAATTTTGCACACTTTCTCATTGATGTTTATTGTTTACATGCTGTCAAACTGTCAATCGTCTCCAGGGTGTTGAAGCGGTTCCAAGAGTGGTTGACGTTGGACCACGGCAAAGGAGCTGGAAGAAAACCGGGACCGGAGAACAAAAAGACGGAGGGAAAGGTGAAGCGGATGATTAAAGCAAATCCCAACGTCTCAAGCCGTGATTTGGCTAAAAGATCGGCATGTCGCAGAGCTACGTCCAGAATGCAAAGAAGAAAGCTGGACTACATACATACAAGGTACAGAACTTCCCAAACCGCGATGAGCGGCAACAATCGACGTGGCTAAAACTCGGGCACTGGAAGCTCTACGAGAAGATGCTGACAAAATATGGCTGCTGTGTGATGGACGACGAAACGTATATAAAAGCCGATTTTAAGCAAATTCCGGGGTTGAGTTTTTCACCGGCAAGAGCAAGTTCTATGTGGACGACAAATTTAAGAAGAAGAAAATGTCGAAGTTCGCCTCCAAATATCTCATTTGGCAGGCCATCTGCTCTTGCGGACTGAGGGTGAGCCTTTCGTGACAAAGGGCACAGTAAATGGCGAGATCTACAAATCTGAGTGCCTCAGAAGCGCCTTTTGCCGTTCTTGCAGCAGCACGACGAAGCTCCGCTATTTTTGGCCAGATTTGGCATCATGCCACTATTCTAAAAGTGTCCTGGAGTGGTATGAGGCCAATTCTGTCCATTTTGTTCCAAAGGACATGAATCCGCCAAACTGTCCGGAGCTGCGCCCGGTGGAGCAGTACTGAGCAATGATGAAGCGGGAACTTCGGAAGAGCAAGAAGACAGTCAAAGACGAGAAGGACATGTTAAGAAAATGGAAAAAAACTGAGAAACTGGTACCGGATGACACTGTAGAGACTTTGATGGAGGGCATCAAGCGAAAAATGCGTTCAATTTTACACTCAAGGCTCCATTGATTAACTTTTCTTTTGATTTATGAAGTAAATATATGTATAAAACTAACCTAAAATTTTGGTTTGGTTCTAAACATTATAAGAAAATTGGCATGACATTTTCGGTGTCGCAATAATTTCGTGTTCGCCTTTATTCTTATGAGGAGGAACATCCAAGCAACTCTGCCATAGAAACATGGTGGGTATGAAAATATATGTTTTTTTGAGTATAAATATTTTATTTGAAGCTTCCCAGAATAGAAAACCACCATCACACTCTGTAAGTGGCCCTAACAGCATACTTAGTGTTGGTATAAAACATTCAATAAACATGGTTGTTTTCCCAACGTAGTAAACCACCATCACACTTTGTGAGTGCCCCCAACATCATCATTAGTTTTTGTTTAAATCTGTTGAAGCCGACTATCAGGCCCGGTTCAAAAATTGTAGTTGTAATCTCATAAATTGTTTGATTTCGCATTGATGTAAACACTACTACACTTTGTGAGGTGACCAAATAGCAACCTTACCGTTGGTTTAAATCAGTACTAATATTAAAGTACCTTACAATCAACTATCTGAAAAATAATCTGGGAACTAAGATGAACAAGAACTCAGCGTATTGTTTTCCAAAACATACCCTGCTACCAACCCAAATGATTGATTCGATATTTCAGTGATTTCACGTGAACGTTCAAAAAAATTCTTGGCTTTTAATAAAGCAAGTATTAAGATCATTATTATTAACGAGCCTGGATGTTTTATCTGGACATTGTTGTTAGAGGTACGATTGTACACTAACTGGCATAAAAAAAACCAGCTATGCAAAATTTTACATTTGAATTGGTGAATAAGTATTTTTCAAACATAACTATATTTTTAATCGTTTGAAAAAACAGTCGGAACATAACAATATAGGTTGTTGAAAAAAAATTTAAAACAACTACGACCAGTAATTTCATCTTTTTTAGTATATCCCGTATTTTTTGTTCAGTGCATGTCGAGTACTATTGAAAAATGATTAAGTATTTAGTGTTGTTACAGTTCTCATTGTTTGTTTTGTTGGCAAACATTAAGCAAGTTTTGTTGAAATTTTTTGTTTCCGTTATTGTAATCCTGTAAAAGTGAGAGTACTACTAAAAGCACGCCCTTTATCATTTAAAACCAGATTCATTGTAAAGAAAAGAAACTATTACTTTGATGTGCCACTTATATCTCAAATTAATAAAAAAAGCTTAAGAAAAGCTTCTAAGCTACATAGTAAAAGAAATCAATAAAAGTTTTACACTGGTATTCAATACTTTTATACGACGTAAAGAACGCAAAAGATGAAAGCCAATAAAACATTAAAAATACCTCTCCACACAAAATATATTACCACCAGCATGGGATTCAAACGCCTTGCACAGCTTGAAAAATAAAATGTATTTTCAGCGTTGTCTAATGCACATAAAGGAACAGCTTGAAAAAAAAAAATTTTTTGTCTAATGCACATACAGGAAACGCTAGATTTGACAGAAATTGATGGGATATTTTGTGTACATTCAAGCCAAATAGCGCCTGAATCTAGTCTGTCATATGAAAAATTGCGAACATTGTTGTATGGCGCATGCAAGATTGCATACTTTTTCATTGTTTACAAGTCCTTTGGCTTGACATTAAACGAGGGGAAATTTTACGCGCCAGTTAAAATTCATTATTTTTTTCTGTATGGCGCGATAGTTCTGCTACAATGTATTATTGCTGAAAACTCTAAATAACGATTATGTGCTGCTCTTTGGTAGTATTATCATACTTTTTTATCATATATCCGTGGTTCTGTCAAAATCCATGTTCTGAAAAATTCCTTGGTTGGTGTGAAGTAATTTCAGAAGTATTTTCAACTGTTTATAAAGCCTTCTTTTGTCCCTGTTTTACAAATGTATGAGATAATGTTCTTGAAATTTTGTTCCGGAAAAGTATTTTCAACACAAACGTTTGTCTGAATTGAGTGATTTGGTTTGTCTTCAAATAAAACACGAGTGTTCCAAACCGATCAAAATTTGGCCTGCTTAGCAAAATTTTTATAATACATTTATAAAACAAAATATCATCAAAGCTTCTGAAAAAAATAAAAAATGTGTTATGTTTTGGGCTCCACCCATTGTCACAAATTGTATGGATCTTACCAGTTTCCAAAACCGCCTCTTCTTTCTAGAAGCACGACGCACATAACGGATGTTCCCTCATTTGTAAAAAAAATACAACATGATGGACAAGAGCGAATTCAAGTGGCTCAAAATCAACATGCTGAATACTTTAAATTTTCTTAAGTTTCCTTCAGGGAAGTTCACGGATTTAATATCGAATTTGAACCATACTGGTTCATGTGCCGAAACGAGTCGCGCTAAACCACTACGATCATTCGATCGAGGTTAAATCAACTTTTTTTTTCATCTTTCATTCATAGACCTATCGGAAACTGGTACCGGACCATTATCTTTGTCCCATTTCGCCTCAGCTTTTTTTTTATCTCTTTCGCTTATGGTTTTTTCATGAACGCATCTCACTCTGCGCTACGCAATGCAGGACGCCACCTGGTGTACAGTTCCAAGTTCAACTATTGGATCAAGTTGTGACAAGGAGAAATTTGTTCGAATCTTCGCACTCGTAACCAGTAGCGATTCCAATTAGAGTAAATTCGAGCTTATCCATATTGATGATTGCCTGCTTTTACATTTGATTTAAAGGTTTGAAGCCCTGAATAGCGAGCGAATCGTAGCGAGGGAAATGGAGAGATCCAGAAAATTTGAATAAAACATCAATTTTCAGCCGCATCTTTTTCGGGCTATTATCATTTCTTCTTTTCACTGTTCGATCGCGTTGATCCGTATGTGTTAGTGCATGTGTTGAAAAGTAGTAATGATACAAAACGAAAGGAAAATCTGACCTATTTTTAGCTTTTTTTGCATTCATATCTTATGTTTTTTTCTGGTTTTGCTCCTCCTTGACTAGAGCTGAATTGCCCAAGCAGATTGCTATGCGGTGTTCGAATCTTTGAAGTTTGAATTGAGGCCGTTTGACCACCGTTTGGGGTATGATTAGAATCGGTTAGTTGTACAGTATAATGGGATGAATTCATGTCGTGAGGTTCCAGACATGAACCATTCACCAAACTGCTTATTTGACCACCACGCCACGGAAATTCCCCTTTTGCAGAGTGCACACGCTTCCACATACCATGGTACACATAGTGGCTACTCGTAGCGATGACCCCAATAGAAGGTATGACTACTCTTTCTTCAGTGACACCATTTCGTTCAAATCTCATGACTATGAATAATGGTCAGATAAAGTCCGACCAACTTCAATCATATTCAACTTACATATCGCAAGTGCTCCAGCCATGGCTATAAATCCTCCTCTAGACAGCATCTTAACGGTTTTGTACCACTCCGTCCTACTCTAGTTCTTCTTAAACCAGACAGACACACAAACCGAACTTCACTTCACTTGGGCAAGCACCTCCACGTCCCAAAAAAAGAGCACCACTATCACTTTCCGATGTGTCGGTCACACACTCCAACTTTCACGTCGTTATTTCAAATCCTCTGCGCTAGAAAATCCAGAATCTCACTTTCAATCGAAACCTCGGTGTCGTTGGCCCTTCTGGCCATAAAGCACACCCGCTCTCCACGCCTAAATCTCACCCAGTCACTCTCCCCTGGGCATGTGCCACAATTTGTCACGCACTAGTTTCCTATACTGTGCCGAGCGAGAAACCCATTAGAAGACCATCCAGAGCCACCGTGCGCCTTGATGAGGCCTTCAAGTCCTGTTCGAATTCCGTCCGTTTCGCGCGCCACTCCAACATGCAATACTCTGCTTTATTCTTCTTCTATTTCTTCTCACTCAATCGCGCAGCCCTAGTCCATACAAGGGGGGTCCCAAATGCCAAGAGAAGATCCGCACCGTTCGAAAGCTCACAACAGACTAAATCCAACCGCTGGGTTGCGGGAAAATATGTACACTCCGACGGACCGCAGCAGACCGATCATTCGGGTTGTGTCGAGAAAAAAAGCTCCGATCTTTGACGAACGAACGAACGATCGCAGCGGAATGTTGGGCTCTGGATGCTGTGGCAGCAGACTGCCGATCACGATGGGGTTCGTCGCTTGTTCTAACTAGGAGACTGTTCTAGCATAGGAAGGCGAAGCATGATCAATCAAGAAAAGGCACTTGATCGTGACCTTATCCACAAATATTGCTTCGAAATCGGATGGGTTATGATTGCGGAAAAGTTGTCTTGGCGGATAGGTTTTGGGATGGGATGGGATGCGACGGAAGGGAAATAAAAACAACAATCGTTTCTATATTTTGCACATTAAATGTTGGGTATGAAGATGACCGTGACAGTTCCGCTACAGTCGGGGATGATATCATGTAAGTTTGGCGAAGATTTATTGTGACAGGTTTATCTGTGCACTCACTTTGAGGCAAATGCAGCGCACAACTGCCAAAATCAACGTGTGTGTGGTGATCAAAATAGATTCGAGTGACAATTGGGTTATGTTTCAAACAATTAGCAGCTGGAAAGATTTTCAAACTGCTCGTAATATAAAGAATGCGATTAATACAAAAAGTAAGTGTTTAATTTTCCTGTGAATACTATTAAACTTTTGAATCTCATGCGAGTTATCTTACTATACACGAAACGCAGAATAAATCTGATTCTAGCGTACAGCTTCCGACTCTTCTCAAAGTTGTTATAATAGATTTGTTATAAATGTTTTTAAAAAACGACAAAACTGGAGTATGCAAAACACGAACAAAATGAAATCTTGAGAGCCGATGCAAGACAAAGAATAATGGACAGAAAAGAGGAAGTGAAAAACTTGAGCTTAAATAGATAGAAATTAAATTGAAGTAACGAGAGGTATATTTGAAGGAGTCATAAATGGAATAAGCGCGCGTGAGTGTTCCGGTGAAGCGTAAGCAAGACTGGTTTGATGGGAAGTACAGAATCTCCTGAAAATATTTATTACATAATAAACTTTAAATAATAAAGGGTGTATTCGATAAAAATGGCACACACATATATACTCATCAAAATTAAACTGATTATCGGATTTTCTTGAAACTTTCAGGGAATGAAGAACTACTAATGAGTTTTGATTTACAACATTTGTTTTATTCAATTTCGTCTCCCATCCCGAATGCCCGCACCTTCCTTTTCACTCCACCCATCAAATTTTGTACAACCGATTTTCCCAGTGTTTTTGTTGTTTTTACCCGAATTTTCTTCAATTCTTGCTCTGTTTTTATAGTTTTGGGATGTTTGCATGTTTTATAGTTTTGGGATGTTTGGATGTTTGCGAAGTTCCGTTTTCATAATTGCCCAGAATTTTTCAATTGGACGAAGTTCCGGTGAATTTGGTGGGTTCATATCCTTTGGCACAAAATTGACTCCGTTGGCTCGGCACCACTCCAATACGTTTCGAGCGTAATGGCAGGATGCTAGATCAGGCCAAAACAGAGTTGATTCTTTGTGCTTCTTAATGAATGGCAAGAGACGCTTCTTAAGGCACTCTTCCGTGTAGATCGCACCGTTTATTGTTCCGGAAGTGATGAAGGGAGCATTTATTTCACCACATCCGCAAATCGCCTGCCAGATTAGAAACTTCTTTGCAAATTTCGATAGTTTCTTCTTTCGAACATCCTCCGGAACATCGAACTTCGACTTGCCAATGAAATATTCTTGCCCAGAAAGTTGACGGAAGTCAGCCTTGACGTATGTTTCGTCATCCATCACGATGCAACCGGATTTGGGTGAGCAGCTTCGTCTAAAGTTTCCGGGCGCGGGTTTTCGCAGTGATGTTTTGTTTTTCATTCCGGTTTGGGGCTTTTTGCACTTTGTAAACATGTAACTCCAGCACGCATTCATGGTTTTCTGCACAAAACCGACTGACAGCTTAGACTTTTAGCGACATCTCGAATTGACATGTTTGGACGGTTCTTGAATTGTTGTACGACTTTCCTGGCCATTTTACTGTCCATTGGACCACTTTTACGACCACTCTCTTCCTTCCTTTGGACACTCTGACGCTCCTTGAAGGTTCTTATTACACGAGACACAGTTGTATTTGCAATTCCAAGCCTTTTAGCAATCCACCGGTGGGACGCCCTGGATTTTGATTGTGAGTGCACAAAATTTTCGCACGGACAATTTCTTAGTCCGTGCTTCAACCTACCTGCAGTGGGATACTAGGCAAAAATGTCGTTGGTTCGAGTACCACTGTACACATGCACTTTCAGCTCAATTGTCTAAACATCTGCTATGTTTCCAAGCCTGCCGCACACTAGCGGAACTATCAAAACTTTCTCTTCATATCTTTAATTCTTCCAAAACATTGGTGTTGCATCTTGATGCCTCATGGTGATGAGCGAACATCCCCTTCTACATAAAGAATGTTCTGATAAAAGTTTGAACTGCTTATTACTCAAAAAACACTCATTTAAAAAAGCGTCAGTTCTATGTAATGTTCATTCATTTAGTTGCAGGCGTAGCAACGCTCGCACCGGGATCAGCTAGTCTATATAAATAAAAATGAGTTTGGGTTTCCTTTGTCACGATTTAACTCGCGAGCGAAAGAACCGTTTGGCAAGATTTTTGCTTTGTTGGATTCGTCTTGGACACCAGAATGTTCTTATGATGGTTTGAAACCCCTCCCGTCTCTGGAAAGGGGGGCTCCCATACAAGTGAAGCACAAATTTCTGCATAACTCGAGAACTGATCAAGCAAAGGAACTCAAATTTAGCATGCGGAAGTTTTTGGAGGCAAGCAATGTTTCTATGGAAGTCAAAGACCCCTCCCCTCTCTAGAAAGGGAGGCTCTCGTGAAAATGAAACAGAAGCTTCTGCATATCTCAAGAACTAATCAAGCAAATGGAACCAAATTTGGCATGTGGGGTTTTCTGGAGGAGAAAAATGTTTTTATGGTGGTTTGAGACCCCTCCCGTCTCCTAGAAGGGGTGCTGTCATACAAATGAAACTGTAATTTTTTCATAACTCTAGATCTAATAAAGCAAATGGAACCAAATTTGGCATGCGGGGATTTTAAAGGCAATAAATGTTTCTATGATAGTTTGAGACCCCTCCTCTATCTCTCTCTCTGAGCCAAATTTGACAGGTAGAGATTTTTGAAGGCAAGAAATGTTTCTAAGGTAAATCGAGACCTCTCCGCCCTCTGTAAGAGAGGGGCTCTCATACAAATGAATTACAAATTTGTGCATAACTCGAGAACTAACCAAGCATATGGAACCCAATTTGGCATGTGGCGGTTTTTGGAGGAGATAAATGTTTCTATGGAAGTTTGAGACTCCTCGGGCATCTGGAAGGGGGCTTATTATATAACTCGAGAACTTATCAGGTTAATGGAACCAAATTTGGCATGTGGAGGTTTTCGAAGACAACAAATATTTCTAAGTTGACTCGAGCCCCTCCCCTCTCTGAAAGGAGGGCTCATATACAGATGAAACACAAATTTCTGAATAACTCGAGAACTTATTAAGTTAATGGAACCAAATTTGGCATGTGGAGGTTTTTGAAGGCAAGAAATGTTTCTATTGTGGTTTGAAACTCCTCCGCTCACTGAAAGAGGGGTCTCTTATACAAATAAAATACGAACTTCAGCATAACTCGAGAACAAATCAAGCAAATGGAACCAAATTTGGCACTTGGAAGTTTTTGGAGGGTAGATTTCTATATACATAAAAATGAATTTCTGTCTGTCTGTCTGCTGTCAGATCCTTATAGACTCGGAAATTTCAGAACCGAACAATGTGAAAATTTATATGAAGGGGTTTTTGGGGGTGGGGAAGACTCTTATGATTGTTTGAGACCCCTACCCTCTCAGGAAGGAAGGCTCTGATACATATGAGACACACATTTCTTCATAACTCGAGAACTAATCAAGCAAATCAAATCCAATTTGGCATGTGGGGGGTTTTGAAGGCAAGAATGTTTCTATGGTGGTTTAAGACTCCTCCCCTTTTTGAAAGGGCGGGGGGTTCAAACAAATGAAACTCAAATTTTTATTATAATCGGAGAGCCCCGTGTGATGGTTCGAGAACTAATCAAGCAAATGGAACCAAATTTGGCATGTGGGGGGTTTTGAGGGCAATCATTGTATGGTGGTTTGAGAAACCACCCATTCTGGAAGGGAGGGCTCCCATACAAATGAAACACAAATTTCTACCAAAAATGAGAATTATCCAGGATAATTAAACACAAAACGTGCATTTCTCGGGTAAGAAGCATGTTTTGATAGAAGTTTGAGCCCCTGCTTATTAAAGAAAAAAAACTCATTCCGAAAAAAAACATAAAAGTGGCAGTTACATTAAATTTTCCTTCATTTAGTTGCAAGCAAGCAGCGCACGCCCCGGGTTCAGCTAGTCAAAACTAAATTTTGGATGTGAGATAAATATATAATCACATTTTATGTTATTATTATCGAACAGTTTAATCTCATTTTTTGCATACAACCTCTACATTAACACATATTGTTAATGTATGCCATATTGTCATTGAAAGGTTTTGTATTGTCTGCACTCTGCACTATACCTACTTTTTGACATAGAGTACAGCAATACATTTGTTAGTAAAAATTACCATTTGTTTATGGTAACCTAACTTAACCGCCTATTCAGCATATTTTATTTGGCCTTTTACCATCTGTCATATTATTAAAACTAAAGGGTGCACGGAATGAAATTGCGTTACACACAAATATTCAGCAAAATTCGCCCGTTCAACCAATCATCTTCAAACTTTCAGGGAGTAATATAAAACATATTATGAATATTTTCCCATCTTTGTTATACTCAATTTCAATTCCATATCCAAATGCACGAACCTTTCTGTGTTATACTACTCATAAGCAGGGATTGTCAAAAAACACAGAGTAGTGCAAAATAGGCAAGTGCTGCACCCAATTTCAAGTGTGCGTCTCCTGTTTCAGAAGAGCGCACAACACGAATGTGCGAGAGATTTCGTAGCAGCACGAGAGATAGAAACTCGCACATGCACTTCTCTTTCAGAGACAAAGAGTAATGCACAGTGCTCTACTCAGTGCTTTACTCTGTGCTTTGGCTTATTCTATGGTAAATGGTAGCAAAATGAAAATCTTTGATGCTAGTTACAAAAAGGCATTGTTTGGGTACATAGAGGGAAAATTTTATTAAAATCCTTATTCACAAACGAATTGAGGCTGTCGTCGTGTCTGTTTTTTTGCACTTGTGTTTGCACAGAGACGACACGGGAGTGTGCAATCGTTAAGCCCAAAGAGACGAGAGCAAATTCGAAATGAAATGTGCGGCTTTGAGCGCACGGCACAACAAGGGTGCACGGGAGTACAGACTGCACTTTCACGTCTCTTTGAAATTTAATGTGCTCTCTCGTGGCAGCGCGTGCTGCACTCAAAGAGATTTGAGTCGCACCTTATCCCTGCTCATAAGGTCCTGTACAACATTTGGACCAACATTTTTTTTTTGCGTGGCAATCCATTTTTTCTTCATATAATCCTCCGATTTCACTTCCTTAGGATGCTTACAAAGTGCCTGCTTCATGATGGCCCAGTACTTTTCAATTGGCCGCAGTTCCGTTACCTTCGGGGGTTGAGATGCTTCGGCACGAAATTGACCTCCTTAGCCTTGTACCACTCCAAAACCTTTTTCGAGTAAGGGAACGTCCATTAATTATGTCACGCAGTAGGCGGGGAGGAGGAGGGTGGTTGGGAAAACGTGACGATCCATGCAAAAAAATTTGAAAGTCCATTAAAAAAATGTGACAATGGGGAGGGGGGGTTATAAAAAGTCATTTTTTGTGTGACGTTATTAATGGATGTTCCCTAATGGCACGAGGCTAAATCCGCCCATAAAATCGTAGGACCATTGTGTGACCTCAGAAGAGGAAGGAGACGCTTTTAGAGGCATTCCTTTAGGTACACCTGCCCATTGACCCTTCCAGTTGTCACGAATGGGGTACTCCGCTTTCCATACGAGCAAATTGTATGCCAAATCATAATTGTTTTTGGCAAACTTTGACATCTTCTACTTTCTTACGTCCTCAGGGACATCGAATTTATTATGAGTAGTGAAAAACTGGAGCCCCGGAAGCTGCCAAAAATCTGCTTTTACAAACGTCCCATCATCCATAACGAGGCAATGTTGTTTCGTCAACATCTGGGTGTAGAGCTTCCGTGCACGTGTTTTACCTACCGTATTCTGCCGTTCATCGCGGTTAGGCACCTTTTGGACTTTGTACGTGTGTAGTTCTTCACATTTTTTCGCATCTTGCTCGATAGTTCTGGTTACATTCAGTTTCTTCGCCACATCTCAAAGTGAACTGTTGGGATTCCTCTTGAAAGCTTGAACTACCCACTTGTGATCCTTAACACTATACGGAGATCCATTTTTGCCACTTTTTTCCGTCCTTTCGATGGTCAAACGTCAAGCGATGGTCAAACGGTGCCGATTTAAAATACGAGACACCGTAGAATGTGTAAGATCTGGATTTTCGGGACACGTGCGAAAATTTTTTTTGGCCTGATGCTGTTCTTCTGACTTCATCTTCGAAGTGCCGAACCCGCCAAAGGCTAAAAGGCACTATAATAAAGAAAGAAGAAAAAAAAATGACTTCATCTTCGCAACGATTGCACATTTGCTAGTGAAACTTACACAGCGTAAACAAATACGCATTGAACTAATTCCTCCCAAAATTTCAATAGATAGTACCCAACGGGTAAAAAGTTACAGCCATTTAAAAGTGGTGCAATTTGATTCCATACACCCATTAACAAACTGAGTAACGTTTGGACTGCCTCGGCAATCGCTTTGTGTCCACCTACCTATAAAGGAACTCGTAGACTCTTTTTTTTTGGGCTCCACCATGGAGGGACCATTGAAGGTCTTACCGCGATGGAGATCTAACCAAGTTGCATTTGCCTTGTAAAGGCGAGTTGCTGCTGGATTCTCATTGATCTCTCCCAGCACGCTCTACCGGAGCACGATTCATCTTCCTATCTTCGATGGAAATCAAAAGGCTATACCCTACACACTTAGAAATTATGAATTTTACACGAGACGTAATTCATGTTTGTAAATAGTCGGGGAACGTAAAGTCGGGGAACGTAATAGTTGGGGGACGTAAAGAAAGATTTCATGTAAAATTATGTCTCCGGAAACTGATACACACGTAATTCGACGAAATATGTGCTCAATTGAATTTATTTTCTCATCTCTTTGAACACATTCTTATGTGTTAAAGGACGCTTGCATGTGTCGGTCTCAGGGACAGAAATTTACATAAGATTTTGGTAGTGTGTACCTAAACTTCTATCTTTATCACTTGGTATAGATTATCTTAATGCCATATATTATGTACACATATTTCAGTTAAATTTTTAATTCCCAGGTAACCAACAAGCATTAGCATATGCAGTAAATCAAACCTAAATATGCATTTCAGATGCTACAGGCATTAAATTAGCATTATATCAGCATTTTAAATGTAATCTGTTGTAAAGTTGGGTTTCAAATGCTTTTTAAGTGCTTGTAGCCTGTAGTAAGCAAAATAGCATTAATGAAGCATTATCATGGTATTGCAGTAGAGCAGTCATATTGGGCCAAAAATGGCATTTATGTTGCATTTAAGGCAACTTAATTGCTTGGCAGGCTGCCGTTAACACCCATCGGAACTGCTTGCTAGTTACCTGGGTTCTATGAATATATTTTTATTTGTACGAGAACTTGTGAATTTCAATAAAACTTTTCATACTGTTATCTTGTCAGGAGATTGAAATTGTTTGGCAATTTTTTGTAATATACTTTGACAAATTTACTGAATTAACGCAAATTATCTGTACATGTATGTACACACTTATAAATTATGAATTTTACACGAGACGTATTTCATGCTAGTAAAAAGTCCGAGAACGTAAAGAAAGATTTCGTGTAAAATTATGTCTCCTGAAACTGAAACATACGCAATTCGGTGAAAGATGTGTTTTATTGAATTTATTCTCTCATCTCTTTCAACTCATTCTTATGTGCTAAAGGACGCTTGCATGTGTCGGTCTCAGGAGACAGAAATTTACATGATATTTTGGTAGTGTGTAGGCATAATATTTAGAAATTCTAAATGTAAGACTAACGGTCTGCTACTTTTAGCCTAACTCTTTTTACTTTTTACTACTTCATTACAAAATCATGCTTTAGGAGCTTAAAGCTTGATATTTATAACCTCCAACAATGTTCGAACATCGTCCAACTCGAACATTTTTCAAGCTGGGTAAGAGCTTCTTTCCTGCTACACTGTGCGGCGTGAGCTAAACACCGGAAAATATTTCAGCTCAACGTTCCACTACGTTTGGGGACGCCTTTAACGCAAATTCGCCAACACAACTATTGACAAGGCTAGCACAGTTGTTACTCCCGACACATTTGATGAAGGAGCGGATACTATCCAGTTTAATATACAGGGTGGCAACATAGAAACGATACACTTGACAAAAATCTCATTCATTGCACTATAAATAACAGGTCAAAGTATTAAACATACATTGTGTCTAGTGAAGTTCAAATCTTCCTCCCTTTATATTTAATCACGGCTCGAAGACGCTTTTCAAAATTGTTGCAAGCCGCATGCACCACCCCTTCCGGCATTTGAACCCAAATTTCAACCAAAACGTTTTCCAATGAGTTCAAACGTATCTGCTTAAAAACACCCCGTTTTCCTAGCATGAATCCATAAATACTGAAGTCCACTGGGCTCAAATCAGGAGACGATGGAGCTGAATCCTGTTGGAAACAACACTATTCTTCTCCAAAAAATCCAATTGTTTTAAGGGAGTGTGACACTACGTTTTTTACTGGGTTTCGTTTAAGGAGCAGCAGTGCCAGTATCCTTGAAATGTTTTATGGTCCTGCAAACAGTCTGCTCAACTTCAAATGCGACATCTCCCGTCTAATTACCAAGTTTTCAAATCCGTCAATATGCAAGATCCGAATTTATTCTCTACATGAATCCATTTTTGTTTTCGTAAACTAAAGAACACAAATTCAGTTTGTTGTTTACGAATGAACTGGCAACAAGTCACTACTTCAAAACGTACACCAGGGGTTCACCGATAATGGTATAAATTGTACCGAGGGGATCACAAACGAGTGTATCACTTACATTTTGCCACTCTTTAATATTGAAGGGAGTAAACAATATTACATACATTAAAAAGGAATAATTTCGAACAAACACCTGAAATAAGTGTCACATTGACAACTCATAATACACAAGCACACAATCAATTTCAATCAGAAGTACCATCCAATCAGTCGCCCCTCGTGATGGCTAATAATGTCTTACGAGAAGCGCTTCTTCTCCCTGCTTCATCTGATCCTATGACCTTTTCTGGCGGAGTTCCATTCTGAGCGCAAATCTCGTGATCGCAGCTGCACGGGGTGGCTCTGCACGAACTACAAGCACCTGTATATACGTCGTAACTCGCGCATCTCGGAGAACCTGTTTTCGGGCATTTCTAATTAGCTGCTATCCTAAGTCCGAGGTGGAACCAATCGCACACAAGCCAATTGTGTCAGCTCATCTTCTGTATAATTTATATTTTCATCCGTTGAAAACCTCGGCAGGCTTCTTCCTCATCTCGTATTCAGAAGACTAAAGACTAAGGTAGGTACTTTCAAGCTAGTCATCTCGATCAGTTCTTCCACCTGCTTCACCCAACCTGGCTGCGTTTGAGGATATTATTGCAACGTCAGACTGTTGTGGTTGGCAATGAGGTGATTATGAGTCTAATCCGTTCTCAGCCCAACTCATTCCTGCTGATCAGGAAGAACGCTATGACTTGATCATAGTTTGATTAACTATAATAGAAAAATCACCCTTCAAGGATGCGTTCTCGCGATGGAATTAAATTATTCAATTTACGACGTGTTGGCTTTTGCGGCGAAGCAGCGCATTTCGGGGGAGGAGAATTAACTTCATGTTGACCGCTCTGTATGTGTGCTTTGGAGAGATCAAGGTTTAACAGAGAGGCGCTTGCACTTTGGAGGTTGGAGCAGCTAAGTCTAATCTTTTGTGATGGGTGGCTTGGTGGCCTACATTCGGTCGTGTGCTGGTCCGGCCAGCGTCTGTCCGCTTGGTCAAATTGACTGTTGGTTGAAGACGAGGCGAGGTGGGGCCGGATGAAGACAATTTCAGCCAACGGTTTCCGCTGCCGTATGGTCGAAGGCGAAAATTAGCATGATGGGCTTGGGAGATGGAGGAAAACGAAGATCAAAACAGAGACCCAACCCAAGAAAGGGCACTTTGGGCGGGAGGGAAAAGTTGCGTAAAAAATGAAGATACTCGTGCCGAAGGTCTAGGTGCCTCACATTGTAGTTGCGGTAGATCTAAATGATCCTGAGAAGCGGAAGAGGCATGCAATTTTGAATTCATGTGTGAACTCTTCTGGCGAAGAACCGCTCAAGTTCACTAGCTTTGCGTTTGCTCGTTTGTTTACCCATACGGTTATTATACTAGATCTTCTTGATCTCATGAGGCTGAAACCCTCAAATACGAGATCCAAGATCCAATTACGTCCAATTAGCAAGGTGAACTGAAATATCAACAATCAAGCTTTGTTTCTAGACGAGCAGCAACGGTAACCGACAGCAGGAATTACACTAGACCAATTGCGAGCATCCAATTTGCATTGAATGCCCATTGCTACCTGTGAATCTTCTATCTAAGGAACAGCAGCACATACAAACAAACACTTCAGAACGCCAGGCCATGACTCAAACACACGATTTATGCAACCACTTGTCAGAGAGGGAGATGAGGTGGAAACACACCTAATTTAAATATCATTAGGCATCGCATCATCTGCGCCGTAAACGAGCAGCAGATACTCCCGGGCTGAAGCTTCAGGTGATCTTTAATAGGTGTGACATGCCACCTATCACGATCTTCCGCAGTAGTGGGCCGAGTGCAGGCTAGACCATATTCTAACTAGAAAAAAAATTGTTTTATCTCTAGACTTAAATTATCACCGTAGGCTGTAAACAGCGATAGAACCGCTAGACGACTTCTAAACTTCAATGGTTGGAACGGGTGATGCAGTGGAAGCGACCGTGTGTACGGTGTGAGGTCATGGCCACGACCGCCCGCCGATTAACAGGTACGGAAAGATGATCTGATGCGATGTGCGGCACGATTTTACAATGTTTACAGGTTCCTCGAATAATGGTGCACTTGAGAATTTAATAGTTTCAGAACTACTTGAGCGAATGCTGTAAGCTATCGCTTATTAAATTTAAAGTTTTTAAATAGTATTCCAACCATTTCCTAGATGCTGCAAAAATCACTTATCTTAAGCGTTATGATTTTGTATTGACTATTAAATTTTTCTTCACTGAAGGATTATTTCAAAATTTTAACTCAAATATGAATTAAAGTAAGTTTGTCAGCTTTGACACTTCCACCAGTGTCAGGAACGGGAGACAACCAGGGATGTTGCTCGGCACTTGACGGTTCGTACCTGATGGTTCGTTTGTTGCTTCTTGCCACTAAAGAAACGGTTACGAATACTGGAACAGAGTTCTTCGGTCGGGGGGGTGGAATTTCAGGACTTTAGAGGGTTAATTTCGCTTGAGGTTTAAGAGTTTGAAGTTTGCGTCTTTATTCTGTCAATGTTGTACATGGAATGAAAATTTTCACTTGTTTGCTTCGCAACGGCCACCTACGCTCGCTCGTTCGTTCCGTTGCTAGCGGTAACATTCTCCGGGGCAGGAACAGAATTGGCCTTGAGTAGAACAATCTTACTGATCGGTCTGGTGAATCTTGATCTTGATGTTGCCACTACCATGGTACGGATTTTCCATCCGGTCCGCGAATCACCTTCTCGACCAATCCCTTTGGCCAGCATCCACGATTCAAAGTTTCGTCCACAATCATAACTAAGTCTCCGGTTTTATATTCATAATAGTTCCGGTTATCTTGCCATTTCTGTCGTCTCAACAACTCGGGACGGTATGCGGCAACCCATTTTCGCCAAAATCTATCAGCAAATATTTGAGCATGTTTATACGCCGCTCTACAATCCAGATCGCTTTCGTCAAAATTCGTCAAAATTGTGATCGTATTGCATGAAATTGTTACGACCGAGGAGTAGCAGGTTTGGGGTTAGCGGTTCAGGATCCTGAGGTCGTCCGATACATGGGTCAATGGTCGGTTGTTCACGATGTTCATCACTTCACAAAGCGCCGTCCGAAGTACCAAATCAGTCAGGTGTCTCTCCTTCAACATTACATTCAGGGCGGTTTTGACGGTCCTCACTAGTCGTTCCCAGCATCCTCCGAAATGTGGGGCTCCTGGGGGTATAAACTGCCAATCAATACCTCTGACGCTTAGTGTCTCTTTAATTGATGGTTGATCCAATCTCTGCACCAGCTTCTTCAGCTCCTTGTTGGCACCAGTAAAATTTGTACCATTATCTGTAATTATCTTCTTCGGTACACCACGGAATGCCATAAAACACCTTATTGCCATGATGCAACTGTTCGTATCCAAGGACGGCACTACCTCCAAGTGAATGGCTCGACTAGTCATACACGTAAAAAGTACAACCCAGCGTTTTTCCAGACGACGTCCTACTTTGACTGTTAATGGTCCAAAATAATCTATTCCGGTGTACTGGAAAGGAAAAACGAACGGAGTAGTCCTTTCTGGTGGAAGGTTACCCATTTGCGCTGTAGTCGGTTTTGCCCTCAATTCACGACATCGCACGCAAGATTTTGCCAGTTTCTTGACCTGTGATCTCATCTTTAAGATACGATACCGTTGCTGCAAGTTATTGATTACTGTTTCCAGACCTTGATGTCCATTTGTGATGTGGTGCTTCCTAATCAGCAAGTCCGTGAAATTGTGGTTATTTGGTAGTATAACAGGGTTGTTCATTTCAAAACTTCTTCCTTCATCTTGGATCCGACCTCGCATTCGAATGATTCCATCGCACAGGAAAGGAGAATACGCACGCAAGCGACTGGACACCTTAACAAAACCGTTTGTCTTCAAGTCCTGCATCTCATCTGCAGAATGCTTCAAGTTGTACTTTCCTGTACCATGCTTGTCGAGCTTCATCCATGTCATGAACGTTGATCTTGAAGTTTTCAGGCTTGTCTTTCTTGGGTAATGCTAATATTTTCCTCATTTTTCAAATAGTAGGCAGTTGATCTGATGAGCCGATGGTAGTCTGAGAATCGTCCGATATCCGGTAGCTGCAACGATGTTTCCGTCGATATTTGAAGACAGTTTTGAGATTGAAGCTCCAACTCAGCCAGAAAATTTACTCGTTCGACAGGTGACAAAGGGTGTTCTCATCGGTCAGCCATGGATTGCGATCTTGATACAGGAAATCTGGACCCTTCAGCCATTCAGCCATATTAGCGAACTTCGACGACTTAGTTGCTAAATCAGCAACATTGAGATGCGATGGTATCCAATGCCACATTCCAGAATGGTGTCCATTGTCCTTAATTGTTGTTACTCGGGATCCAACAAAGGCGGTCAGCTTTTCTTGAGTCTTCAACCAGCTCAAACAGATCTTTGAATCCGTCCACAAGTGAACAGAAGTGACTTCAATATGGAGTTCGTCCTGAACAGTCTTTGACATCTGACTGGCCAGCACGCAGCCTTGCAGTTCTAATCTTGGAACCGTTTGAGATTTCAGCGGTGCTACTCTAGATTTGGCGAACACTGGAGCAACATATAACTTATTGTGGTGTCGATGAACCATGTAAACCACACACGCAAAGGCTTTGTCACTTGCGTCGCAAAATGCATGAATTTCGACGCATCCGAAGGTAGATAGTCCAGGGAAATAATACCTCGGAATCCTAATCTCGCCCAATCTCGCCGTTTCATCTAACCATTCCTTCCATTTCGGGAGAACGCCATCAGGTAGTTGATCATCCCATCCAGTCTGCAAACGCCATAGTTCTTGGAACATAATCTTCAGGTGGATTGTTACTGGGCTCAGCACACTCAGTGGATCGAATATTCCCATCATAAACTTTAGTATCTCCCTCTTCGTAGGAATCCTTGCACCAGATCGGAAAGCTTCATCGAGTTGAGGGAAATTCCTGGGGACAGTTTGGTGGGTTGAGTTCTGTCGGTATAAACTGATTCCCGTTGGTTTCATACCACTGTAGCACTGTTTTACTGTAACATGACAGGTTCATTGTGGGATCTGATAAATGGCAATATTCGCTTTTGCAGACATTCCGTTCTGTACAGCTTTGAATTAAATGTCTTATCAGTTAGGGGTGATTCAAAAATGACGTCCACTCTTTAGGGGGGAGGGGGGTATCAAATTTGTGACAATATGTGACAGGGGGGGAGGGGGGTTATAAAAATGTGACATCCAAAAATTTTGCATTTGGTAATCTAAATTTATCAGCGTTAATACGAAAACAAAGGCGTCGAAAAGTTTGAGTGTACGGTAAATGAAAATACACATTTTACTTAGTTGTGTGAGTGAAAAAAAAAAAAAAATATTTACTGTTGTCATACATGTTCTTATCGTCAATGAGCACGAACCGTACGAGCTGTGCTTCGTTGAAGTTTGATTTTGTTGAAAATCCTATTGTGTTCATTTTTGGTTGCGTTGAATTTTTTATTTGATTCAAACGCTGGTCGATGCATTTTGTCGTGCATACCCGCTGCGCAATGAACAAGCCAACCGTGGTAGGTGAATACTGGCGAGATATAAAAAACGAATCCTATTGTGAAGAACTTTGAAGGATTCACATGCTCCTCCGGATTCGGACAAAAAAGTTCCCAAAAAAGCTGAAGCTTGCTTCAGATAGAATTGGAACAAAAACAATTGCCTGTATTTCAGTTATTTATTATTGAATTCAAGATCTTTTTTTATACAAATCTAGCGTTTTCTTCATACTTTTAAGAAAAAATACGGATAAAATTATTCGTCACGGTTTCGAAGGAATTCTCGAATTTTTCGAAGCGTCTCAAGATGCGGCCTGATAAAGGACGACCTCCGATAGAGAGCAACCAAGCATATAGACTGTTCCAGAAGGTATAAGCAAACTGTCAAAATAACAAACAAGTCATTTTTGATTGTTATTTTTGTATTTTCCCCAGCGCGGAAGTAACGATCTTTGATGAAGTTTTTTCAGAAGCAGATAATTTATCATCTCCATGCAAAGCGCTAGGAGCGGACAGTAATTTTATTGCTAGAACAAATAGACATGAAGAGAAAGTGTATTGAGATGGATCTACAGGTCTTAGCCGTGTCACTTCACAACAGCAAAAAAAAAAAAAAGTGTATTGATAGATCCGTAAGGGAACGGGAGGCTTTGAAATTGAATAGATGTAGGTTTGAAAACGAGGCGGAGGGCATTTGAACGGTGGTATACGATCAGGCACATAACCCTTTGTGATACTACCCTATACGGGATAGGCAAGGAAATCCAGTCCATCCAGTCCAGGGATTTCCCCCTTGTATCTACGTAAGTAGTATGACAAGGGTTGTGTGCCTGATGTATACCGTTCAAATGCCCTCAGCTGGTTTCAACTTACATTCGATTCAAGTTCCATTCCCTTACGGATCTATCAATACACTTTCTCTTCATGTCTATTTGTTCTAGCAATAAAATTACTGTCCGCTCCTAGCGCTTTGCATGGAGATGATAAATTATCTGCTTCTGAAAAAACTTCATCAAACAAGTCATGTTTTTTTTAGTTTTAATAATTTTATTTGTGTTTTATATGATATTTTACTCTTGTTTAATCAAAATATTTAATCATAGCCAAGACTCCTAACTTTTCCTCGAACATGACCCATTAGCTTCTGCACAGTGGTACTTCTAACCATTTTGACCACTTTTGGCCAATCTTTTTTAAATTTTTGGATGTCATCCGCTGGTTTTATTAATTTTCGAAGCTTTGCTTTGGTTAAAGTCTCGATTGGCCGTGCCTCCGGGCAGTTTGGCGAATTCATATCCTTCGGCACGAAACATATATTTTGACTTTTGTACCATTCTAAAGTGTCCTTTACGTAATAACATGACGCCAAATCAGGTCAAAACACTACTTGACCTACAAGCTGCCTGATCATCGGCAATAATCGCTTCTGGAGACTTTCCTTAACGTATTTCTGAGTGTTCATCGTCTCCGTTGTGATGTACGGACTAGATGTTTTACCACACTCGCATATTGCATGCCAAACTATAACTTTCTTACAAAATTTTCCGGTAAAATTGCCTTCTCCGTTTCGGGGATGTCTTTGTCTTCGCTTACAGTATAAAATTGTGGTCCGGGAACCGTTTTGTAATCTAGTTTCACATAGATTTCATCGTCCATTATTATACCCCTAGAATTTCTACACAATAACGAATCGTAGAGTTTGCGGTTCACGGACGCGGCCTGTTTTTGGGTTCCTTTTGGGTTTTTTCTGCTTCCAGTATGTTTTTAGCTCAAGTCATTCTTTGGCACGCATGGCGTTTCTCGACGGGGTCCCTAGTTTTTTCGCAACATCCCAAACGGAAGTCGCTTGTTTTCGCTTGTAGGCATCCCTGATCTTTTTATCGATATCCGAACTAATAGGACCGGTTTTCGACCACTCTTCGGCGCATCTTCAAACGTACACTGTTCTCTATATTTTAGAATCGCAGATCGTACCGCTCCGACGCTTACACCCTCTTCCTTGGCCAATTTTCTCAAGGAGAGTCTGCTCACAGTGCACCATTTGTGCACGATACTTTTTCGTTGTTCCGGAGACCGCGCATTTTGATAGATAACACAAAACTGAGCACTTTATTTATGCTATGTCATTCAGAAATGTGCAAACAAAAGGACGCAACCAAAACATGTTGAAATATTTCATTATATTCAAAATGACCGTTAAAATAAGGTGTGCTTATACTTTCTGGAACAGTCGTTAGTTGCTGGGCAGAGAGGTGACGTAAAGAATTTGGAGTAACATAAACATCTTTTATAGCAACAACAGCATTGTTAAAAATAAATACGTACGCGAACAAACTTTTCAGTTAGCATATTCTATTTTTAAAGTTACCAAGACATATCATAAATCTTGAAATCTTGATTTTCTAGAATATGGGACAGTTCCTTAGGATGGGGGAGAGTGCGGTCAGGAAGAACCTGCTACTTTAAAAAAGTGTATAATTAAGGAATCGAAAAGTGCTTGAAATTTTCTTGGCAATAAAAAGTATGATCTGTGTTTCACACAATTTCAACGTTGGGAGAAACGGTCGGGAATTTTGATTCCAATCCTGTATGGAAATTTCAAAAAAGGGTATTCTCTCTTTTTTGAGGTATGAAAAAATTTATGAATTTTTTTACAATTTTGCAAATTTTTTACACAAAAGTTTCTAGGGCTCAGGAAAATCGAAAAATAACATCGTCTATACAGAAAATTGCCCACAAAATTGAAATATTGATTTCTTGAAACCTATGTCAATGTGGGATCATTTCTTGATCTCCCGGTATAAGAATTTCAGTGGAATTTCCCAGACTGTTCAAGGTAGATCTCGAAAATCCTCGATGTATTTCAAAAACAAAAAACTCACCGCTTTCAAATTTGTATGGTTTTTAAAATCAAATTTTGCAATCAAAAACAATTATTTCTGTTGGAATATTCATGATTCCATTTCTTTCCCACTTTCTGATCATATTCTTTTTCGGACTTATGAGTAATTTCATGATTTTTCAGAACTTTTTTTTACGAGTCATGATGTTTTGCGCTACAAGAAAAATTATATATATTTCCATATAATTTTCCATATCTCGAGAATGGATAAACATCCAATATTGATATATCAAAATTTTCAATCGCACAAAAGTTGGTTTGATTTTTTTCGACATACAAAAGGTGTTTTTCTGGTTGTTCCGAACAATTTTCCTTAACCGTGAAATAATGTTGTGTAGAATATCTTTCCAGACCTTTTTTTCTGTTGATTAGAAAATCTCAAGCACGTTTTACAACTCAATTTATGTTTTACAAAGTTTGCACTGCAAACATAAATTATTCACCTGAGCTGAACTACGATCACTGGTGTTCGAACCAGATTTTGCCCGATTATGGGGTAACTTTTGCTCAAAAATCTGTAACTTATGCACAAAAGTGAGGAAAAAACGGTTTCGACATTAGACCCGGGGTTATCTCATAGATGTGTAAGTGCATTTTAGAGCGTGGTTCATGAGTTAAAGTTTTTAAAGTATGTATTATTTGAAAAACTAAAAATGTTATAAACTCAACTAAAACTCCCAATTTATTAAATTTTATCCATTGTAATCTAGTTAGTTCGATGGTTGTAAAGATGTTAATGTAAACCACTCATACCGATGTGATCTAGAGAGAAAGCTACGAATCAGCATATTTTAATAAAGCATTGTTTTTGGATCTTCAAAAACTATCGCACCTTTTATATATATCAAGAGTAATAAAAATATACAATGAAATTATTAATTGAAAAGGCATTTCTGAATTAGAATCATTAAAGTTTCCAATTAAACTTTTTTAAGAATCATTAAACTTTTCAACTAAGATTATTTCAAATCCAAAACTGATATGTTTCTCAAATGGGTGCAGTTTAAAAAAAATATATTTAAAAAACTACGTTTTTTGCAGAAGAAAACATGTCATACGATAAGTTTTGTCCATCTGTTACGAATACCTTGATTTATCTCTGCCAGTTATTCCCATCAAAACACACTTCACTTATCCGTGGACAGAAGAACTTTACACATGTAATTATGTAAATGATTCAATTTGAACTAAATTCACGTTATTATTGAAATTGACAAAACCAATATGCATATATTCTTTTTTTCAGAAGTGAGACGTCCAAGGGGGGGGGGGGGGTAATAATATTTGTGACAAAGTGTGACAGAGGGGGGGAGGGGGTCAAAAAACCTGAAATTTGATGGACGTCATTTTTGAATCACCCCTGATGAAAACCTTGGTCTTCCTACCGCAGCTACAGATGCCTTGCCAAATCATGTATTTTCGTGCAAATTTATCTGCAAACGCAAACTTGAATTTGGCAGGAACACCTCCCCGATCCGTAGCCAAGTAAAATGTTTGTCCCGGTAGCTGTTTGAAATCGGCCTTTACATAAGTTTCATCATCCATGAGGAGACAGCTATTGAATTTTGTCAACACGTGATCATACAGTTTTTTTGCACGGATCCTGGTCACATTGTTCTGCTTTTGATCCCAACTTGGTTGTCTACAGGCACGGTATGATTTGAAGCCTTCTCGGAGACGAATTCGTTGCACGGTACTGCGTGCGGCGCGAAACTTTTTGGCCAAATCGCGGAGATGTTTGGGTTAACCTCAATGTTCTTGACGAGTTTGTTCCGCAGTTGACGGTTGACAGTACCCGCCCGACGCTTGCTTTGTTGCTCACGATCCGACTACAAAGTTTTTCTATACTTTTTCAAAACACGCCACACGATATTTCGGGGAAAAGGCAACGCTTCAGCGAGTTTTGGCCCAGATCACGAAAGGTTTTCCAAATGACTGCGCGCAATTATTTTACTTCTTTCTTCTGATGAAATTTGTCAGAAGGACATAATTTCTCATTTCCTTGAGAGGCTCTAAGAGTGGACAGTAATGTAATGCTACAACAAATATAAACGAAGAGAAAGTGTGTTGATAGTTCCGTATAGGGTAACGGCAGGCTTTGAAATTGAAAGATACAAGTTTAAAAACGAGCGGAGGGCATTTGAACGGTAGCATCCGATCGGGCACATAATCTTTTACCAAGATACCCAATACAGGGTGGGCAAAGGGGAGGATACCCGTTTTCTTGATAAAAGAATATGCAGCCGATCGTGCTCTTATACTACCTATGGCTTTGATCGGGTTCTAGTGATTTGTCCCTCTCTCAATATTGCCTAACATGGGTGAGAAATTATCTCCTGCTGTTGAGTCCGACGATTCGTCCAGTTTCGTGATGACTCGGATCCGAATATCCTAATCCTTCGACGACTTGAAGCCATAGACAAAAATGATGCAAAATCCTAATTGAGGTTCTCCTAAAAATGTTCCGGGGCCAATGTAGCTAATGGCTTTCTCAAGTCTATCAAAACCATAATTATTAAAAAAAAATAATGAAGATAGAGCTGCCGGGCGGTGTGTTTTGAAGTAAAATCGTAAATGACCTCTTTTACAGGTTCTCCCGGGGACGTTCCGGAGGTTCTGAAAGGCCTTATGAAGTGTATCAATATTATATTTATGAAAAATCATGCAAGGCATGTTTTGGAATATATGCCTAACTAGTCCCTACTACAGGTTTCTCCGGGGATGTTCTTGTGGTTTCGGAAGTCGCCACTATGTCCACTTTGAGTTTATAATAAGGTTTGGGATGGAAAACCAAAAAGAAAGAAAAATCACATGGCATGTTTTGAGTAAAATAAGGAGTTAACCTCATCCAGGACTCTTCATTAGAACCTGTTTCACGGGATTGGCCATATTTCGGTCAATTTAAAGCCGATTTCTTTAATCGACATTTCATTTGCTTGGAAAAACTTTTCTCTTTACGTTTTTTTACTGAAAAAAATGATTTGACAACATGGTTTTTTTTGGCAAGTGCAGCTGTAGACATAAAACAGATTCTACCATTAATTAAAGCATGCAAAGACCCTGTCACGTTTGGGGTGCCATTACACTTTAGTGGTACTGTGACAACAGGGTGGATTTCATCGAACAGAACCTAAACCCACCCAATTTCCCGAAATCTAAATTGGATGGTCCGAAACCTCATCACCTGTCGCAACGTCGTCATTTTATCACAATCAAAACGGAATGGATGAATCCAAGTTGAAGACACCGAGTGGTGACAAATCTGATCGCTCCCGGGCCATGTTAAAGCATCGGACAAACATTTTAAAATGCTTTTAAAGAATTCAAATGAAATTCTAATTAAAAGCGATTTTTTGTTTGATGGAAAAAAAATCCAAAATTACTCAATAAAGACATTTTCAGCAATATAAAAATAAAATTAAAAGAATGCCCCTGTTTTGCAGTTTCGAATTTTTCTTCCATCATACAACAACTTACTTTACTTCAATCAGACCAAGGCCGGTGTGGTCTGTGCTGTACACAGAAGTTGTCTGCATTATAATCGGTACATGGCTATAGCCTAGCTGTCTACGGAAAGTCCGAGGTCGCCTTCTGCTTGATCGTTGCGCGCCTCTTCTTCTTGTGCCTATCGGTTCGTTTTCGAAAACCATTTTAACAGGGCTGTCGTCCTACATTCTTACGACATACCCAGCCCATCGTAGTCGACCGATTTTAGCGATGTGTACGATAGTAGGTTCTTCCAGCAATTGATGCAATTCGTGGTTCATTCGCCACCTCCACGTTCCGTCGTCCATCTGCACTCCACCGTAGATGGTAAGCAGCACCTTCCGTTAAAAGTCACCAAGGGTGCGTTGGTCCTTCACTAGCAATGTCCATGTTTCGTCTCCGTAGAGAACTACCGGTCTAATTGATGTCTTGTAGATGGGCAACTTTATCATCACACAACAAACCGCTGTTAATCAAAATTTCATTTGAATTTTTTACAAGCATTTTAAAATTTTCGTCTGATATTTTAATATGGGAGCTGTCAGATTTATCACCACTTGGTGTTTTATTCTTTTTTCAACTTGGATTCGACTATAAGAATGTTGGTGTTTTTCATGAAAGTGCAATAAAAAAAGGTTCATTTTGGTTGCCCAAAAATCTCAAAATAGAGCTGATTTTTTGCGCGCAGAAGTAAAGTGAATCAAACCCTTATACATGTAAAGTAATGACAAAAGTGTTTATGCGATACCGTTATTCAAGTAGCTGTTCAAATTCATAGTTATGAGACAATGGTGAGTCAATGCATATCAAAATTATTTTGGTGTTCTGGGACCACTTGGCTTCGACTATGTTGACTATTCTCGGCAATCGATTTATAAGCTCTAGAATTAGAGGTCAATCCTCTAAATATTCTTCAATCAAAGCATTTCAATTAATACATTCATATGATATCTTGATTGTTTATCTTTAATTTGATCACTTTTCAAATAGTGAACAATTTCGTTAGGCTATATTTTTCTTCACACAAACCACATTCATTCGCAAATGCTGCTGTTTGTCTGTTACAGACAACAATATCTTTCACACACAGCTCAAATGAAACTATAGCCGAATAAAATAGGTTCACTCACTTGAGCAGTTAGGCGCTTTATAAAAAAAACTTTAGAGTTGTAATTGGATAATTCTGCCGATTGTAGTAGATAGAAAATCATGGAGCAAACAAATGTTTAAGAAAACAAAAATGGAATTCAATGTGTCTTCTTCTTCTTTTAGCATTTCAAGCGTATTGCTTTCACAACCGAAACACATAAGCAATGTAATTGTAAGCAATCTTTCATACTGCATACAACATTGTTTGCAGTCTTCCATACAACATACCTCATCCCACCGATATATGGCTTAACATGAAAGATCCAATTAGTGCATGCCATATGCATTTCCTTTATGTTCATTGAATAACGGAGAAAACTACATGTTTTTTCAAACTGTGTAGAATAGGTAGACCCTCGTAAACAGAGAAAATTTTGATAGGTATTTTACACATTCTGGGGGTAACGATGACTATGACAGTATAGTGATTTGAATCGACTGATCATGCACACTTAGAAAATAACACCGAACTCATTTCAATTTTCTACCGAACCACATCGGATACCAACAAGAAACCGATTGAATCGTGTATATTACTATTTTTGGTGTATTTTTTGAGTAAAACCCGAATTTCGGTTATTATATGATATATTTGACAGATAAACATGAAAGATGAACCAAACAGTACGGTAAAGCAGGGATATTCAAGAGTTTGGTACACGAAAACCGAGAAAACTCGGTAAACTGAACCGAGCATTCGCTGAATATTCTTAAACGTCAAACGACGGCTATGTCTACCGAACAACTCGGTTATTTTAGCTGATTCGATTACAAAAATTAACGAACGCAAAAATTAACGAACAGTCAGCTTTAAGAGAAAAAACAACCATTGTTCAGTAACTTTTGCTACAAACAACTGACTACGGTAACAACGAGGAATCGAATTTATTAAAAAATAAAATGTTTACGGTTCATGGTGATATTTCATTAAAAGAATTACTGAATAATCTGCATATTTTATGTTGTACTAAACAGTCAGTGAACAACTTAACGTTCTTGACATGTCATTTCCTTCGCGCAATTTCCTGGTGCGCTCACATGGATATCGTTTTTGTTAAAGAACTCAAGACAATAATTCTGGACCAACAGTAAAAAAGGGCTTATAAACATTTGTAAATAAACATTTGAGAGCCCTTTTTCTTGGCTACACACGCAAACCTACAGAATCGTCGTGTAGGGGAAACATTCCTATATGATGATGGTATTAGTTTGCGTGGGTGACCTATGCTTTGAAGAAAGTAGGCCAGAAGTGATTGTTTACAAATGTTGATAGGCCCTTTTCTATTGTTGGTCAAAAGTACTTTGAAGTGTCATTTTCATTGAATTTGCTTATCTTTGGATGTATTTTAGAACAAAAATATTGGACCTAAAATGCCTTGCTTTCTTTTTCAGCATATCGCGGCCGAAGTTAATGAGGCAGTACAGACCGTCTCTAAGCCAACACAAGTTTCTTGCAATTTCATGAAAGTTGTGTGAATTTTGCATCACTTTAGCTAAGATAGAACTTGTTCCCCTTGAATGCTTGTGCACTTCTAAAAAGGGTGGCAGGTTATGTCTCTGGCTTGCAATTTGTAAATCGGAATATGTATGAGGGTTTTTAACATCAATGTAACGGACAAAACTGGTTTTACTACTACACAGATAAAGAGAAACATTGAATTTTAGATTTAGCAAAAAATTATTAGATATTTCATAGAAATTTAAGCCACATAACGCCTGAATCTTGCCTGTTGTATGAGAGATTGCAAACCTTGTTATATGCACATGAAATATGGCAAACAATTTCGTTGTTTACGCCTCATTTGGATTGGAACTAATCGAGGGGAAATTTCACGCGCTAGTTAAAATTCATTATTTTTTCGGTGTATTTCAACTAAAATTCAAGCACAGCCAAAAAGGTCCGAGTTCCGTAGTTGCAACAAAAAAGCCGCTTTGTTTGACAGCGTTCGGTAATATTTGAGTAAGCTGATGTTCGGTTATTTCTAATTGGTCAACCGAGTTTTTCGGTAAATTTGACAGATTTTGAGAAAGTAGACGTGGCTGTGTAATTCAGTGGTTACCCGTTCTACTTTTGAGCAGATGGTTGGGAGTTCAATCCCAGGCCATCTCGCTCTCCCATTTGTCTCTTTTTTTCTATCACACTAGATTTAAAATAAACTGCTACTGCGCTTTCATTGATCGCATCACTTACCACAGTGAATCCATGATTGAAAAATAACCTGTCTCACTTACACAAAACTTTCCTTATTCCCTTGACAATTATGGAGATGCAGAGGTAAATATGGTCTCTAACCAATGATTGTCAAACTAATCATCCTTCCCTCCTCCCGGAAGACCGTGAGGACGTGGCCGGCGCCGGTACTGATCTAAAAATAGAATGAACTTGTGAATTTGTACATTGTAGATGTAAAGCTCCATCTATGTGGTTTTCTGTGCAATTACACTAGTTCTGTTCAGTAACGGAGTAGCAACTACGAAACGCACGGTCTTTTTTTAAAAAAAAATACAAATTATGATAAAGTACACACTTAGAAAATAACACCGAAATCGGTTCAATTTTCTACCGAACCACATCGGTTACCAACAAGAAACCGAATAAATCGTTTATTTATACTGTTTTCGGGTGACTTTTTAGAACCAAACCCGAGTTTCGGTTACTATATGATATATTTGACAGATAAAAATGAAAGATGAACCGAACAGTGCGGTAAAGTAGGGATATTCAAGTTCGGTACACGAGAACCGAGAAAACTCCGTAAACTGAACCGAGCCTTCGCTGAATATTCTTAAACGTCAAACACTTCTCTTTGAGTCAATTTCGTGACAGCTATGTCTACCGAAAAGCTCGGTTATTTTAGCTTACTTGATAAGACCTGAAAAATCGTCAGCCATTTTATCTCCCGTGTGCGCGTGAATTGTGTTTTGCCAAAATTCTCCTACTGTGTCGTTTTCAGGTGAAAATGAAAAAAACAACAACGGAAAATGCCGTTGAGTAATGTATGAGGATTATGAGGATGAGGCTCAATAAACAATGTACCCAACTGACAAAACTGGTTTTATTACTAAAATTCGAAACTATTTCAACCCAAAATTCAGCTCTGCCATAAGAACCGAATTCCGTAACTGAAACAGAAAAGTCGGTTTGTTTGCCAGTGTTTGGTAGCATTTGAGTAAACCGATGTTCGGTTATTGCTGATTGGATTTATTGTTGTCAACCGATATATAAAAATTTTACGAAAACTCGTTTGTTCCATTTTGAACCGAACAGACAACCGAGCGTACAGCAGACAAAACTCTGTTGAAATTCAACCGAGTTCGCAATTATTTTCTCAGTGTGTGG
>JASCZW010009611.1:0-50147 GCA_034211315.2 Aedes japonicus | reverse complement strand
TGGTGCCTTCACCTTCCTCGGTATAAACTACTGTGGCCTGTTGCCGTTGCGAGCTTTGAGTTACAAAGTGTAGAAATGAGTAATGCTAGTTACATGCCTTACAGAACGAGCCATGCACCTCGAAGTATTGGGAAACTTATTTACTGAAACTTGCTAGATGACTATTTGAAGCATAAAGAGGTGCACCGCAAGAAGTATATTTCGACCAAGGTATTGCATAGGCGCTAGCCGAGAAATAAGAGAGAAAATAGTGAGTATGAATACGAACTTAACCAGAACGTCATATGGGAGGGGCCTGCGAGCGCCTTGTGAGGACAGTGAAGACTGCACTGAAAAATGTTTCAACTGAAAAGAGACCAAATGAAGAAACTTGCTGCAGTTATTGAACGGAAGTCCATCGTTTACTCCCGCCCTCTAACCCAACTGCCACTGGAGTATGAGAAAGTGAGGGACATACACTTAACCACTTCTTAATACTAAGCTCTGAGGTGCAGCTACAACACCATGAGATATGGTCTAGGAATTTTTCGTTGAGGAAAATTTCCCGACTCCTTTAGCATAGAGTACGATTGTATTTGCATACAACCATACCAATGCAGAAATCGAACCTGGCATCAAAAGCTCCTAATTAATAACTGTGAAAGTGCATTGAGTTGAGAGTAAGCAATGAGCTAATTTTCAAAGCAATGAGCTTGAAACGCTAAGAAAAAGAAACTGAAGTAGAATTGGTATGGTATAGCCAGCACAACTTCCAATGGCCAACGGTAGTGTAATCCAACAGCTCTTGGGCTTGTTTTGGTCGAAGTGGACTAAGAAATATCTGCCTAAAATTAATTGTCAAGTGGTTATTGGATTCCAAGACTTTGAAAACAGATGATCTGGTGATGGCGGTAGACGCAGGCTCCCGGAACAGCTGGAAACGTGACAGGATCGTGCAGGTTCATAAAGAAAATGATGAAATAGTGCAGCAGGCAGATCCAGACAGCCAACGGAATGCTCTGCAGAGGTCAGTAACTGGATTAGACGTGATCGAATGCACGGTATAGCTGCACAGCCATACGGATCGGGGAGTGTTGTAGAAATCGATCACCATGGTAACACTGAACGTTAATCGGGTACAACTTCTGGAACGGGTTTCAGTCTGTCTAAATTTCAGGTGACAGATGAAAGAAATAGGGGACGTCAAAGGAGAAATAGAATGATAAATTGTCATACGAAAACGCCAAAAATATAGAAGTTTAATGGTAATTAGATTTTTGAACAATTGCACCTAACATTTATACATTTTAAGCTCACAAAATTGAACTCTATGCAAGTTACGTTTGCTTAGCACAGTAAGAAACCTCAACACGGACAAATAAAATAATTAACAGACTTATAATTGTAATATGTCTACTTCCAACCAAAATAATCCACTCTCTTTGGAAAGTATTATATCTCAACACTCACTTAAATATTGCATCAGTCGAATTTATCATACTGTATCCTAAAACCTTCATAACCTGCAAAAATGTTGACTTCAGGAAAGTTGTTCAGTAGACCAAAAGCTTCCGGAAGGTGGAGAGTATGGTTCGGTAGTTGGCCTCTACGTAGGGCTAGCGGGCATGTGAAGGAGGATATTTTTTATGGAGTTTATAGTGTGATCCCGACTACCCAGAAAGTTCTAACCTTCATAAGTTAGGGGCTTCCGGAAGATAGAAAGTATGGTTCAGCTGTCGGTCACTCCGTGGAGTAATGTCGAACATTATACCACCTAGAGAGTTTGACTAACTCATATTTAAGTGACTCCAAACTTTTCAGGGGCGTAATTTTTCAGGAAAGACTTACATCATATTCATATTATCCCACATTTTAAAGGTATGATTCACTTTGTATTGCCCCAAACAATTTAGGATTAGTTTACTTCATATTTAAATGGTTCCTTTCACTTTCACTCATTTTTACTTTTTTAAAACACTGTTTAAACAACTTTTTTGAGCGTATTAGTGGAACGATTGTGATTGGGAAAAAATAAAAAATAATTTAAATTCTTTTAAATTGTACTAGAGAAAGCTTATCTTTTGACAGATAGGCCTATTTCGTCTGGTACTTCTCAGCTTGAACGTTCTTCATATTCAAGTATCTGAATCCAGATTATCGCCCATAAACGCCAAATTCCACGTCCATTAGTGACTCATTCTGAACCGTACTCTCCAGCTCCCGAAAGTCCTTTAACAACTTTGCTAATCAATCAAACTTTCTAGGTGGTCGGGATTATTATATAAACTTGTTCTAAAGATCTCTCTTGCTCTCTCTTTTCCATGCCCACAAGCTCCACGTAGTGACAGAATTCTGCACCATACTCTCCACCTTACGAAAGTTCTTGACCTTATGAACCTCTTTCGCGAAGTTCAGACATCTAGGTTGGCTGCATCACTATATAAACTCGTTCAAAATATTTATCTGTCCCATTGCCACTAGTGCCACGTAGTGACCGAATATCTAACTATACGTTCAACGTTCAGAAATTTCCTGATTTGCTGAACAACTTTGCTCAAGGTTTGTACTTTCTAGTTGGTAGGGTTCGTTATATAAACTTGAGCAAATGGTTCTCTCTTTTTCATGTCCACTAGCGCTAAGTAGCAACTGAATTTCGATCCATAATTTCATCTATTCGAAAGCTCCTGAACTTGTGAACAACTTTCCTTAAGGTACGATCTTTCTAGGTGGTCTGGATCACGATTTAAAGTCATTGAAAATACTCTGTTTTTCATGCGTACTAACGCCACGCACCAGTCGAACTACGAACTATACTCTCCACCTTCATTGATCTTCTGAAAAACTTAGCTTGTTTCGAACTTTCCCCGTGGTCTGTATCACTTTATGAACTTGTTCAATAATTATATCTTTTCCATGCCCACTAGCAGTGACTGAATTCTAAGCCATTTGGGTGAAAGGTGGAGGTGGCGGAGAGTTTACTCGGCGGAAACCCTTGACATGCTGAGGTTTGAGCTTTCTACGTGGTGTAGATCACAATAAAAACTTGTTCAACAATGTCCCCTCTTCCAAGGCAACTCGATCAACCTCCACTTCCGAATCCGACTACATTTGTAGGCCTCGTTAGGTTCTGAAGTGAGTACGATCAACGTATCTTTTGGGTGATGCAATATTCAAATCTGTGTTGCAATACTTATACTGACAGGCAGTGTCGACAAAAATTACTACCTTTAATGACACTGACATGCAATTACAGTCTAAAGCATACTCAACACAAATCTGAGTTGCTAAATGTAATATCCGAAAATTTGTATCTAGATCTGTCCGCAACAATTACACTTTGTGAGTGGTCTTAACAGCATCCTTACCGTTGGTTTAAATTGATTCAAACCAACTCTGCCGTACATTTTAAGAAAACACTTTTTAAAGGCGTATTGGTAAAAATAGATATAAGTAGTGAAGTAGAATTCAACAACCAATCTCATGTATAGATTGAAAAATTGTATGCTTTCTCAATGATGTGAATCACTTTCTCTCTTTTTGAGTAGCTCCAATAGCTTCTGATATTTAAGTTTTGTTTTTGTGGATCTCTTTTAATCCTTCTAAATGTAGAATAATCTAAAAACAAAATTTAACATGAATTCAGCGTATTCTTTACCAAAACAAACCCTGTTGACAACCCAACCCTTTTATCCAACAATCCAGTGATTTCTTGTGGAATTGCATAGGATTCCTTGGCTTCCAATAAAGCGAGTATCACGTCAACATATTTCTAACCTTTCCTCATTCGAGCTGCACTCGGGCGATGCTCATCATACTCATGTTTACTAATATTATATTAATTAATAATACCACCAACACGAAGAATAATATTTCTCTAACATGATGGTGATGCTTGCTTTCGTAAAGTTTCTAGAAATTTTTGTTGGAATCTCTGTTTAACTATCTGTTTGAAAAATCAGATACGTCGTTTTGAATAAGGTGTCGACAAATATTTTATTATCGGAGAACACCGCTTCATATAACATTGTTCCAAAACAATTTGAAAGAAGAAGAGACGAAGCAGCTCAGGGCTAAAAGTATCTATAATAAAGGAACAGACTTTTTTTTTAAAGAAACGTGTAATTTTCTACCTTAGTAAATACACATTTATGGAATGCTAGATTTGGCATAAATTCATGGGATCTTTCATGTAAATTTTAGTCACGTATCGCTGGAACCAAGTGCGTTCTTTACGCTGGCTTTGGCGTCAGTTAAAATTCATTTTTTTTCTGTGTATACGAAGAATCAAGAGGTTGGATATGAAATAGTTTGGCAGTTTCAGTATTCAACCAACCTTTTGGCTGCGTCCTGTTGTTTACACCCAAATTAAACTGATGTTGTCATTTTTTTTTCATGGATGTTTTAAAAGGCGTGATCTTCCTCCCAAGCAAACAAACGGATTGCGCACAAACGGTCCACCGTCAGTGAAGGAAGAATGTATGAGCGTCGGAGCAGTTCATACCACATTACGGAAGTATCAGTGCTCTTTCGAAAATTCCCCGAGACGGGCTAGAAAACCCGGTCCCGCTGACCCTACAATCGACCGAAAGGCAAGGGACTGTTTCAAGGCGTCATCCTTCAGCATCAGTCCGAGATGTGGCGATAAAGCTAAGTCTCGTCTATTCATTACAATGAATGGTCAATTCAAACACAATGAATGGTCAAATTTATGTGAAGAAGTGTCTGCAAAAATGGTTTCTACCCTTGATCAAACAGCATAACTCTCCTACCATATGTTGGCCTGATCTTCCTTTCTGACATTACTCTAAATATGCGCTAGAGTGGTATAACAGAAACAATGTCTTTTTTGTACCAGAGGACAAGAATCCAACAGATTCGCTCTACCGAAACTTTCTAGGCTTTGGCGAAAGCGAAGCTGAGAAAATACATGAAACCAGCGGATTGAGTTGAAAAATTTACGGAAGATTGGCCAAAAGTGGTGTAAATGGCAGGAGAAAGTACTGTGCAGAAGCATATGAGTAGTGTTAAGGGAAAAGCTAGAGAACTCGCCTACCCTACGAAAAATCAAGCAAATTGAAATGAAGATGGGAAGAAAACATTTTATTTACTATGTTTTAGAATAAATGAAACAAAATTCACAGTATGGCATGTCTAATCTGTGAAAGAAAATATATTTATATTTTTCGAAACAGTCTATACATAGTGTATTTATGTTTTTTGGAACAGTCTATACATAGGCTGAAAACGACGATAAAAATATAAACTTTAATATATTTTTCTATCAGGGAATCTAGGATAAGAATCTGTGTATCAAATTGAAGCTTCCGAAAATCGTGAAAGTTATGCATTTATGCATTCCTTCTCCTATCGAGCGATATTCCATCTTTCTACGATGACCACTGGAAGCTCGTCATTTTCAACGTCTAGCTCAAAATACAAAGCCAACACATAGTCGAAAGTTCTGCAACCTTGTCCATGACCACCCGTCAACAACCCAAAAATGGTTTGGAATTTACTTTCTGCATACTTACGGTCAGCTTTGGGCTGGAGTTTGGAAAGTTGAACGGAGAAGACAGTCGATTAGAATGTTGCATGCGCTGAGCAGGGAGGCCTTACGGCAAGCCTTATTTACATTGGGGGTTGATCGATTTAGGAAAAGAATGCAAAAGAAGAAGCAAAAAAACCGAAGAGCCTGGTTAAGTGTGCTGGAGTTTTTATTTGGCACGACATTGTTTTTGGAAGTTTTCTTCAGCACGACATTTTGTCATTTGTTGCGCCTCTAATACACTGATATCCACGAATAAGCGATGAATATGGGTTGGTTAAAAGGGTTTGTATATTTCAATGCTCATAATGATTGATGAAGCTCTTCGATTGATCGATTATGTAGCCAATTAGTGTGGTTCAACCCTTTTTCAAGCGAGGTACATTTAATCAGTTTGCAATTGAAAGAATTTACCATTTGAAGCTCATCCCGTTCAGTTAAGAATGCAGTCCCCCACCCGGTTTGGATGATTCATTTTACCCTGCAATCAAATTTGCCCCACAATAACCCATCAGAGCCATCGCAGCAACAAAACTCATCAACCAAGTTCAGAATGGCAATATGCTTCTGTTTACCCTTCCAGCGCCGGGACGCGTTGATTGTAAAACAATCAAGTCCAAGTCAGTGGCAACGATCCGACTCCTTCCCGAAGCGCCCCATTATTTACACACCAAACTACGCTCGTCACATGGACGCAGTTTCCAATTATGGTGTCATTTTCAGGATCCAATGTACAAACACATTAAACTATACACATAGTTACACGCCGTAATACGAAATTGATTGGAAATATCCTTTTATTGGGGCAACATTATACCCTGCTGGGCCTTCCCTGCTCTTCGACGTTTTTCCGAATATAATAACGCTAAAATCATCGTCGTAGGCGTCGTCGTCTTCGTCGTCGACGTCGTTTGGAGCGTGTGGGAATGTGTGTGCTTGAGTGCCACTCTTTCGTCTATAGAAACAAGCAGCCATGTCTCAAGCCGTCCTGCCTTGAACGCGTAGTCAAGTTATTACACCCTCATCCTCCTTCGATTCCACTTATTGCAATATGTGTGTCCGTCCGCCGCCGTCGTCCTTTTTAGTATGATCGCATAACGAAGAAGTTGTGCCACATATTTCCATGTTCCGAGACGTCTATGACATTGAACCAAACACGGCACGCGGGCGTCCTCGCTTGCTTGCTCCCAGCTGTTGATGGCGATGCGATCCATGACCCCATGAAGGCGGTGCACCCCGGTGGGAGCCCCGGGACCGGAGGGTAAAATTATGAACCGTTATGGTAGTTTTATGACGCGAGTTCCAGCGCACGGACGGGCAAAAGTTGATGACTTTGTTCGTTCCCATATGTAATGTGTATGATGAACGTGAAAGTTAACGCAGTACAGTTCAACCCAGCAAGCTGTGGTAAATGTTCTGTTTTGAAACCATGGTGAAATATCAAAAGCAAGGGTTCCATCAATCCTTCTGGAAGCACTTCAACATTCTTAAAAACTACAGTCAATTTGTGTTTTTGAAAGTTCTACTGTAGCACCTCTTTGTCTGCTAGATGCTGGGGGGTAAAACATTTTCCATCACATTTAATGTACCCCCTTTGGTATCGGAACGAAACGTTCAACTCGTAAAATACACGACGGAGCTCCGGTTGCAGACATTCAGCCAAGTCAAAGAGCGAAAAGTCCTGAAAGCGAACACATAAAATGTCACATGTCATATTCCATCCTGCGTTGACTGCGGACGATGACATCCCGTTTCATAAATTCAGCCAATAAAATAACTAATTCTATTCCAGTAAAATAATTTTACCATCGATTATATAGCTTTGTGGCGTCTTTTACTATCCCTTTCCCTGTTATCGAAAGCCACATGTGGGACTTGGTTTACGACTCCAGCCAACGAACAGCCAGCGGATCCGCGCATCAAACTTAATCAAAACTACCCCATTGGAGCAATCTTTTCATTTTGATTTCATTTTCTTCCTCCCGAACAGGTTTGACAATCCGGCCTCGGTTTCCGCCACCCCAACCCGGCAGCTGTCCTACAACTATCTGGTCTCGGTCAATCTGTGGTTGCTGCTGTTCCCGTGTGACCTGTGCTGCGACTGGACCATGGGAACCGTTCCGCTGGTGGAGAGCTTCTCCGATCCGAGGAATCTGACCACCCTGGGAGCGTACAGCCTCATCGGAGTGTTGGTGTGGATGGCGTTCATGCAGGGCGATCGGCACCGGTCCGGGGTGATTGTGATGGTGAGTAGTGCAGATTTTGTTTATAGTATATGTTGCAGAGGGAGATGATGTTCAAGAAGATTGAGGAGGTTCGATCGTTTGACATGGATCTTTGAAAATGTTATCACTAAAAAATCTAATTTAGAAATTTAATAAAAGGTTCCAGCGCAGACACTGAAGTATCGCTCTTTTGAGAGCATCATTAGCGGTGGGGTATAGAACCCCGTTTAGCAGCGCTCTATCATCACTCACCACCGTACCGGTCGCTGCTAAACGCGCTCCCAAACTAGCAGCGAGGCTTTCGGGAAGAGTCGGGTGCTCAAATTTAGCAGCCCGATTGCAGCGCGTGAAGCGGTTGGTACACGGAGAAAAACAAATATACTAAAAAGCATAAATTGTATGCTAAAACCATATTCGATCTACCCAGTCATTGGAATGAAAAATCATAAAAATATATCAAATATACGCATTCCAATGCATACTTTAAATATATGCATTCCATATAATGCATAAATCAAATGTATGCATTGCAATGCATATTTTTATAACATTATGCATTCCAATTGATAAATTCAATAATAAAATAACGTCTCGACACAAATGCCACATAAATGGTAATGTGTCTTTAATAAATAATAATATTAATAAAAATTAAAAAAATAAAATACGAAAAATATCCACTTCATTCACAATTGTGGACTACCTGGACACTTTTTGATGCACTTCGGATGTAAAACAAAGGAGTCTGTCCTCAAGAAGCTGCTGCTCTTTGAACTCTGATGTGCGAGCTTCAAACAACGAATGCGAACAGAGGCAGAGTGGTGGATTGAATGCAAAATACACGCGCTTTCAGGAGACAAAAGAAAATTACACTCCCGTTTCATTTTACTCAATTTTTCTCTCACGGAAATGTTACTCAATTTTCGTAAAAAAGTGGATCTACTCAAAAATGTATCCCACTTTAGTTTTAAGATAACTGATGTATATAAAAATGAAAACTTGGCGCTGTAAAGTTGATTCGATTGAGCCTGTACAAATAAATGATTTATAAAATAATAGATTACTTCTACCTCTCTACCGGTACGGAATAGGGTAACTAAATTGATCACCGCTATAACAACGACCGGTATTGAGAAGTGTGGCTAAACTAAAATGAGAGCGCTGCAGCGCTTCTGAAATAGCAGCGCTACTGTTGCCCACCGTTAATGATGCTCTGAGTGAAAATGTTCATGACCGCACGGGAGTCAAAAATACTCCGAGAATTAAGAATTTTGGTTTGCATTACGAAATTGAAGGTAGGACTAGAGGGATTCCATCCAGAATGTGCCGGAAATCCCAAAAATCATACCCGATCATCATTGATTTGGATGAAACTTGGCACATGAGTTCGGTACGTTGGAAAAAAATTCCACTGGTGTTAAGATAATTTGGGTTCAAGAGTAACTTTTGAGATGGGCGTATGTGTTTTTTCCAACATTTTACTTGAAAAATCGTAGTTCAAAACCATTACATTTAGAGAAAACTTTATATAAGGGAATTGTAGGGAACTAAAAAGCCTTTCTTAAAAAATATACACAGAAAAAAATTTTTTTTTTCATCAAGAAAATCAAAAATAATTACTAAAAATAAAATATCTAAAAAACATATTTTTAATATTTTTTAATTTGTTGTATGGAAATTTGAGGAAAAAAGACACGTTTTGAAAAAACTCTAGGATGGACGCTCTTATAATAAAAAAGTTTTTCAAATAACGAACTTTGGTGTATATTTCAAATTTTGGTTATTCATTCTTATAAATAAATTTTGATGTTACAATATGGTTTTGGAGATCATTACAAACAATAATGATTATAATGATAAACCACGTAAACGCAACCGTTTTCAAGATATTCCTGATTTTCTTTCAATAAAATTTCAAAACCTCAAAAAATACGCCCTTTTCATAAATTACTCGTGATATTAAAACAACAATAGCTAACGATTGTTTCTCTTGTGTTTTTAGCCTTTTTAAAACACATGTATGTGCCTCTTACTTACTCTTAACAGCTCGTCGATTGAAAAAGCTTCACTTAAAGTTATAAGACAAAAATAATGAATTATGGTTGGATTTATATTTATATATACCATTTATTAGTCTCGGTCATTGATAATATTACATAAACATTATATAAACTATTGATTGCTTTTATATATATTATGAATCCTGCCTTCTTCGTCGTTAGGGGCAGCTAAAACACCTTCGTGCTTTGCAAGGAATTTAGCTTGTGATACGATGTACTTGTTTGTTATTCCAAATTCTGCCATTACTCTTTGATTTGTCCAAGATTGTGGTAAAACCGAAAGTATCCTTACTTGATCGTCCCTCGAAGTTTCTGGATCAGCATACCGGTCCATTAGCTGCGCGATTATTTCGTCATATTCGGCTGCTTTCACTTTCAATTGTTCCAGGTCATCCTCCTCCGCTTGATCCCCAAATATGTGTGTCCGAATGCCGTTTGAAACATCTTTGAACTTTTTGCGGGCATAATTTACGTTCAGGAACTTTTTAGCCGATATTGGCGAAACGTTGATTGAATTGAATAATCTTGCACACTGCTATCAGATGGCACTGACATTAATGATATTGCCGATGGCGTTTCCTCGAGACCATACAAGTCTACTTGCCGTGATGTAGATGGTTGTGGATCCATAATGTTAGTAATTGATGGTTTCTCACTAGGCTCCGAAATTGCAGCATGGGATTGTTCCGTTCTATTTAAATGCAAACGACAATTATCACAAATCATCAAAGAAGTGTCCAAATGTGTTTTGCCCATAAACTTGAGTTTTTTGACATTTTGTTCGGTTAATTTACGAAGGTTTTTTGAGCACCGTTTAGTGGGAAACGGCATACAACACTTCTTCATGTTAAACTCCATTTTCAGTTCACTCAGATAGATTTTACTGATGAATGCGACTATGTATGAGCATATATATTGGCTGTGGTACCTTTGGAAATGCAGGTATAAAACATCTCTGGTAGTTTACAGGCAGCGTACATTAGCTGTTTTTTTTATGAGAAGATATACCTGACATACGTTATAGCTGCTATTTGTCTACCTACCTTAAACAATATGTGTTACTTTCATCGCTACATCACCGAACTGTTCGGAGTGTAGTTTTCACACACTACACCCGACCTCTAACATCGTTGGAGCTTGGCAAAATAGTCAGCAGTTCGATTAATATGCTTCTTCTATATGACCCTCCGCATAATTTCATCATCTGTCCATTTCACACTTGTCGCCCCTGCGACATCTATCTCGCTGTTACTTTCATCGCTTTAGCAAATTCGCTCCCTTCATTCTCTGAGCGGCCCGACCGATACAGCCATAAAACAATTATAAATATATTGATTGCAATATTAAAACAATAGTGCTATTTATCTTGTTCTTTTCAAATGAGTCTTCTTATCATCCTGATATCAAAAGAAAAGAGGACATTAGAGTAATGTGAACGTTATAATATGAAGATCTTGGAAAATTTATCATTTCTGGTGGAAATCTCGATTAACTTAAGAAAAGAGCGAATTTTCTGAGGTTTTTTCATTCTATTGAAATAAAATCCGAAAAATCTCGAAAACGGTTGCGTTCAGGTGATTTATCAATATCATCATTATTGTTTTTAATGATCTCCAAAATCATATTGTATAATTAATTTTCATTTATAATAATGAATAACCAAAATTTGAAATATGCACCAAAGTTCGCTCTTCGGAAAACTTTTTTATTATAAGAGCGTCCATCCTAGAGTTTTTTTCAAAACGTGTCTTTTTTCCTCAAATTTCCACAAAACAAATTTGAAAAATATTAAAAATATGTTTTTTTTATATTTGATTTTTAGTATTTATTTTCGATTTTTCTTTATGAAAAAAATTTTTTTTTTTCAATGTACATTTTTTTTACAAAGCCTGTTTAGTTCTCTACAACTCTCCCATATAAAGTTTTTCTCTAAATGTAATGGTTTTTGAACTACGATTTTTCAAGTAAAATGTTGGAAAAAAAACATACACCCATCTCAAAAGTTACTCTTGAATCCAAATAATCTTAACACCAGTGGATTTTTTTTTTCAACATACCGAAGACGTGTACCAAGTTTCATCAAAATCGAAGATAGTTGAGTTTGGTGACCGACCGATTTGGCGTGGAATCATTCACTAACAAATTTATTCGCTCTCTAAACTTTCTAAGAAGCTACCTTCCTATTCAATGCCACACGCGCAACTTTCATAAGCAAGAAACATTTCAAGCAAAACAATGCATTAGGTCCTAAGTAACATTGAGAGGCTCTCTTTGACGACTTTCTCTTTGCGATCCTACGGCTTTGTAAATACATATTCAAGTATTTTCTACATACAGTACGGTAGTATAAAGTGTTGATAAGGATCCAATACGTCGAAAACATCAGCAAACCGTTAAATAGACAAGCTATTAACCAAAGAGAAAGTCGACGAAGAGAGTCTCTCAATGTTACCTAGGACCTAATGCATTGTTCAGCTTGATTTGTTGACACAGAAGAACATTCGGGCATTGTACGAAATGAATACTTAGAACTAATATAGTTTTTTAATATTTTAATTCAGAATAGGGTGGCTGGTTTAACCAGTTGTTAGGAAATAGGTCAAAGATTTTTATATTTTCCAAATTATTTCACTTTTAATGACAGGAACATAAGCTCTATCTACCGGGCTAATGCTTCAATGTATAAATCATGATTGATTACCAATGTATTACTGTCCATTTGAAGATTTCAAAAACACCATCTAGAAAACCATCAGTTTCCAGCTGCTGAAGAAGTTCACTCAAAATTTGTGTATTTTGCACTTGTTTGCTTGTATCGGAGGGAATGTTTTCATCAGCTCTTCTCACAATTAAGCTTGTTGTCAGAATGTGTTGTTGAACATTCAGTTAAAGTTATATTTAGATAATCTGAACTCACTATTTATTTCATGTTTTTTCCAGTAATTTGAGGTTGATCTATGCTTATGATTATATGAGCGGCAGCAATGGCATCACTGTTGCTTTTGAGAGAGCCTATGTATCCTCTCTTCTTTGTTAACCATGGCTATAGCGCACCGGTATTTTACCGTTAGGCCTGCTATCTCTTACATTTGTTTGTTTTTAAATGTAGCATCCGTATTATCGTCACAGTCGCTTTGTCTAACATATCCGTGAGAGTAAATAAAATAAGAAACACAAATTGCCTATCTAAAGATCAATGACAAACTAAAAGTTTTGTCGTGTACGCCTGTCTCATAAGCTGCTAGTAGACGAGTTTGTGATCATAGCAATCTACATGTTTTGGTTGATTGTTTTCGAGAGCGGATGGGTAAAACGAAGGTGCGGGTTGAGGAAATTGACGTTTGCAGTAAATCGTGAACTGGTCTATTTCATTTCGCCGGCACAGAATCGCTCTTATACAATATTTTTAGTTTATGTACAGATTGCGGAGCTGAAGAAAGCATTTTTATAATCGAAAAGCTTTTAATAAGTCCCTACAATTGGGAAATTTATTTCATGGCTATGAAATGTTCTGAGTCTTATGCCTGTTTCTGAAGGTATGCTTCGATAGATAAGAAGTAAGCAGAGGGATTAACGTCTAAATATTGGCAGTTCTAATCATGGATAACAAACAGCTTCCTAAAATGTCCCAGGTGCTGAATAAACTGCTCAAAACCCGTCCCATACCCTAGTTGCGTGAACGTATTTCTCTTCCCACGGACGCGGATCATAGTGCGTAACGACATGTCCTGTGATATTTATTTATTTATTTACTTATTTAATCAATTTAGTTCATCGGACTTATTGTCTACATGACACAAACTTAAAACTAAATAAAACGGGCATTACAAACACGAGCCAAAAAGTGAGCTGAAGATTCGCCAAATTCAAACAATTTTTCGACAGTCGTAAACGCTCGCATCATAGCTGTTAGAGGTTCGTTGTTTCCAAACGCTGTTCGATGGAATCGGGGTTGAAGAAGAGTACCACTCCGTAATGCTCTCGGAGGAACTCGGATGTTCAGTTGAGAGAGAAGCCTCGAGCAGTCGACCTCTCCATTCAGAAGTTTAGCAACAAAAACCGTTTGTTGATTTTTCCGTCGGGTTCCAAAGTATACAATTGCAGCAGATTGCAGCGATCTGAATACGGCGGGAGATTTTGCGGATCACGCCATGGTAGATTACGCAATGCCATCCGGATAAACCTGCGCTATTGTAGACCTAATGGCGCAACTTCCTTCTTTACTGTTCTCTTTATTGAACTACCGTTGGGTACGAATTTTCTGTCAGTGATATTGATGAATGGGAGTTGTGTTCGACAGTTCTTTTTAAGGTTTGAGTTGAATTAATGTTCACCGAAAAATTATGACTGAAACAAATATCAATAAATCTACTGCAGTGACCGGCAAAAAAAATCATTCCACAATGAATTTGCAAAAGTTTACAAAAGTCGTAGATTTGCAAAAGAGCTGGGCGTTGTGATACATCCTGTCAAAAGATACACATGGAAGTTTGGATTGGCTTACTGGTAGGGTTTTTTTTTTATTGCACAAACGAAAATTATCAACCATTTCAGAAATACTATCTCTATAAGTTATGACAAAAAAAGATCAATTTCAAAATTCAACAGAAAAATCGGTGAAAATCAAGTAATTAGTAATCAATATGACTCCTTTTGCCATGTGGACCGCCTGTTGCCGTTTTGGCATGTTTCCACCAGGTTTCTGAGGTAGCAGGGATCCAATCCGTTCCAACGCCCCCTGATACGTTTGTTTTTGGTTAGGTCTGTTGTTTCCACTTTATTATCAAGAATCGCCCAAAGATTCTCGATTGGGTGCAAGTCAGGGATCTGGAGTGGCTATTCTAATGGTTTGATGTGACAGGATCTTAAAAAGTCGAGCATTTTCTTAGGATCATTATCTTGCTGAAAGGTGTAGTTGCATTTTAACCCCATTTTCAGTAATGACTCCACCAGATTTTCGCACAGTGTATCAATATAGCCATCTTCTGTCATTGATTAGGGCCAGTCGGTCCTCTCGATCATCCGCTTTACATTTTCATCCACGTCCCGGCTGATCAGGAAAACTTCCAAGCTTTTGAACTCAACACGTCTACTTTCGACGTTCATTCGTAATTAATTTCATGCACAGTGCAAAAATTCACGTTGCAAAACCGCCGTTTAGATATGCAACCTGCATAACAAAACTCTGTACACCACATGGTGAATGCATCTGAACTTATGTGGCACCTTTTCACGCGCACATGCGCGTTGTCTCCGCTTACTGCTGCTGACCATCAAATGGCCGTTTTCTACAAGCACTTGTGTTTCTTTCTTTCACTCCACACTCTGCCAATAATCAAAACCCCCTCTACTTGAAATCGAACTTCAAAACTGCTAATAATCACCGATTCTCTCTTAACTTAATTATTTATGTCCGGATGTCACAACACTACCACTAATAAAAAAAAACTAAGCTGATGAAGCTCTTCTTTCGGGTGCGGATGCGAAGCACAAAAAATCAAAAAACGTGAAAATACTACCGACAGTCACACATTTCGGGAGGGAATCGAATATATTCACTACGTCTTTCCCAAAGCACGCGGAGATTTTATGAACTCACTGTTACTTAAGGTTAAATTACGAATTATTGATTGACGTGCCTGGGTAGCTCAGTGGTTACCCGTTCTGCTGACTGAGCAGATGGTCGGGAGTTCAATCCCAGGCCCGTCCCCTTCCATGGTTATTTGTCCTTCTATCACCACTAGATTTAAAATGAAAAGCAGTCTACTGCGCTTTCATTGATCGCCTCATACTTACCACTGTGAATCCATGATCTATAAATAAACCTGCCTCACTGCCTCACTTACACAAATCTATCCTTTCCTTGACTATTGTAGAGACGCAGAGGTAAACACGGTCTCTAACCAACTATAGTGAACTTGTGTACATTGAAGATGTGAAGATACTCCCAATCTTCATCTATATATGATTCTCTGTGCAATTACACTAGTTCTGATGGGTAACGGAGTAGCAACTACGAAATGCATGGTCTTTAAAAAAAAATTACGAATTATTGTTTGATTTTTTTGGCGACAACGACGTAGCAAAAACAAAACACGCCAATTTCAAAGCACGGCTTGCTGCGATCTCCATCCAAACTGATGCACTTTCTGTTCGCAAAATGTTCGTGACGAAGTGCATGACAGCATTCTGGTATTTTTTCGAGTTGTTACTGTGTATATTTTGGTGCATGTTGGCGGTTTCTGTAGATTAGGTTTTTTTTTTTTTCAAAATCCGATGGATTGTGATGTTTGAAGCAAGAATTTTTTTTGTGCCGTCGGAATAATTGGTGATTTGTGCAAGTAAATCCAGCTTATACGATATTTTGAATGAAAACTACTGCACACTCATTGGGGTTTACCCAAAATTGGCTAAAATAAACCCAAAATCTTATAAATTGGAACTAAGCAAAATTGGGTAATCAAATCTAGAAACGAATTTGGGTAAACTATTAATTTGATTTTGGGTTAATTTTACTAATTGTTATGAAACGTGGTTTTTATGGTACTAAGGCAAAATATTGATATTAAAAATTTCCCTATGCTGCTAAAGTTAAGCGTTTTCGTTTTTATTCTTTTGAAACAAAAAAAATGGACTGCTGAGCATCCATAATCTACATAATACATAATCTCATGAATGGGACTTCCGAATCATCATTTTTGCTGGACATAATTTATTCAGAATAATTCAGAAGAGAAAATTCATAAAAAAAAGATAAAATTTGAAAATGCAAAGGGTGGTAAAGATTACATTTCCGCATCTTCAGCTTCTTTGAACCACCTATCTCCACCGTCATGACTTTAGAGTCACGATTGTTAGCATCTGGTACGGCATATCTGGAAATTTTACAATATGTCGTTTGAGTGCTTTGGAACGATTATCTAGACTCCCACATTCAGAACATATGACTACACGTTTATTGAAATAAGATTTATTTGTTCAAAATTAATCGCGTGAATTCAAGTTTTCATTCAAGACTAAGAAGTTTCCCAACTTGATAGTTTTTGAGAATGGAAATATTTTGGAATAATAGAAAACTTCAATACGTTTCAATTTGTGGTACGCTTCTGTAGCCACTGCAGCTGTAATATGCTCCATTTCATAAATTATTCTTCTTAATTATGAGCCTTTTAAATTGTTCACCTCATTTTGAAAAAAATGACGGCCGTCGCTGCAGGGTATTTACTACTGAAAAACTCATGTTTAAAGCTGCTAGTACACTGTTTGTACAAAGGACAAATATTTGAGATAGTCCGACTATAGTTTATAAACAATTGTACGTACGTTTGTCAGTCAAATGCAAATATTTGTCCATTGTACAAACAGTTTAAGGATTGAACTAAATTTTTGAAAAACTGAGTAAGATTTTCCCACTTTCATAAATCGCCTTAACCATGGCTTGAAATTTCAGCCTGTTGAATGAAAATGTGTAAACATTATTCAATTTTGCGTAAATACGAATGACCGTGTGAATTATTTGAGATTGACTGTTCAGTAAGAGTAAAAATAAATGCAATGATTGGGGGCGACCCCCGGCATATTGGTTAACATCCATACCTCTCACGCCAAAGTCACGAGTTCGAATCTCACCCCCGGAGAAGTTACGAAATACCCAAAAGTGGTGTTTGAGTGACTACGACGGGAGGATGAACCAGCCCGAGGCTGAAAATCTCGATAATCAAGAAACAAGAAAAACAAAAAAAAAAAGCAATGATTGACTTTTTTTGTGTGTTTATTTATGCTGTAACAAATCAAATAAACACCTAGAAGTATACCCAGGATTTCTGTTAAAAATGTTATCTCTGGTCATATGGATTTGCAGTGCAATATAACAAATGAGGTGATCTCTTGTTCCAATGAAGATGTCTGATACTAGGGGGTTTTCATAACTCATAATTTCTACACTTGATCGCTAATATGATAATGCCAAAAGCTGGAAAGCTGAAAAAAAACATGCAATTGCAGTTTTTGCAATTATATCTTGAGAAATCCGTATAACTTAGAACTTTTCTATATTTGTGAGTCGATACTTAAGAATGATGCAACGCTATAGGCTTCGTTTGGAATTCCACTGTCAAGTTATTTATTTTTTGTTTTTACGCATCATCGGACTCCGGTCTCACTCGCATCTAGTTTGCCCTTCTTGATCGACAAAGCGTTTTATGAAATAAACAAAACTATGCCAGTGTGTGCGAGCGACACCTTGCACACAGCTTGATGGAAACCATATCGGCTGCTTCATTGCTATACCGCGGAGTGCCTTGACAATTGAAGCAACTGTAGGATTTTTATTCCATTCCGGTCTAGTAATTTTTTGGTCCCAAGTATACCATAAAGTACCATATGTTTTCGCTGTAAGTACCAAAGGCTGACTAAAAGTAAATTGGTACGTACAAAATACCTGCAATTCGTGATTCAATCAATGAGTTTAAAAAGTCGGTTGCTTGAGAGTACTTTTATTAAAACTTCAAAATTACAGCTTTAGATGGTTACATTTCTCCAGTTCGAACGAAATCTCTAAGCTTTCTTTTGATGGAGCCCATCACCGTGCACGCTGTGGGAATGGACACGAAATCAGCGCATTTCTACCATTTCGCCCGCATTTGCAGCATGTCCTTGGCTGCCCCGAAATTCCTGCATTGAAATTGCCCAATACTTCTCGATTGGCCGAAATTCATTGCAATTGAAGAAGGATTCGTTAGCTTCGGGACAAAATCCACCTTGTTGGCAGCATACCATACCAGAATAACCTTGGATTAGTGGCAGCTGGCCAAATCAGGATGACTTTGCTCAGCCCCCATGCTTGCGGACGAACAGCAATAAACGCTTTTCAGGCATTCTTCGATGTAAACTTGGGATGTCATCGTCGTGGTTTTGACGAATGGTTCCGTTTTCAGGACACATCTGCAAATCGCTTGGCCTTCTTCGTGAACACTAAAAGTCGGCCAAGAAGAACTGGAATCTTCCTGGCACATCCCCATTTGCAGTTGCGATGTAAAATTTTTGACCGGGAAGCTACTTAAAATCGAGTTTGACGTATGTCTTGGCATCGATCAGAGTGCAGCCTTCGTCATTTTTTTAACGTAGGACTACGTTTCTCTTTTCTATACCGGGTGTCATTTAAAAAAGTTTAAAAAGTCAGAACGTTACGCAAAAGTGAAAGGTTTGTGAATGCTTATACCTCTCGTTCGACTAAACAGAATGGCTTCATTAATACGCCATTTAATCAAAAAAACTCACCAGTTTTTTACATTGAAATTTCAAAGAATTTCCATTAGTATAAGTAGTTCAATTTTTCAATTCAAAATGACCAACTTTTGCTGCCATACAAATTTGCATATCAACAGGTTGAACAATTGTTTTTCCCTAACAAGGTCGTAGGAATCGGGTAGGAATGTCGTAGGAATGTCTTCTTCTTCTTCAAAATAACTTTGCTTTGTTGCCGGTGTCTGATTTTTCGATTGTGGCCCGTCCTCTATTATTAAACATGCTTCGTTAGGCATTTTCGTGACTCCCTTCTTTATTGGCTATGCTATCAACACTAGCACATAGCCAGGGGCGAACGAAATTGGTTCAGTGTTCGCCAGCAGCTTCATGTTGCCGGTTCGAACGAGGCTTTGCTCTTCCGCCACAGATCATCTGGTTGTGGTATGGGAGACAAAGCAATGCCGGATATTTAACGGATGAATTCTCGTTTTTTTTTTTTCATTACGGTGAATCTAACATTGAGAGTTTCTCTCCGGTCTCGTTCTCTTTTATTTTGCGTGCTCGACAAATTGTTATTTTCGGCATCTTAAGTGGATTTTCCAAGTGTTTGTGCGCAATATTTTCTTTCGAGTTTCATTTGACGTTAATTCTTAACGCGATCGACTACTTTGATCAAACTTGCACCACTTGTTTTATATAGAAATGTCAACAAACCACTGTCAAAAACTGTTGATTCCCAACATTAGAGGCGTGCTTGCGGTGCGCGAGGGGCGTACCGATTTATTTTTACAGAGCCTTTACGAGCGCTTTTACATTTGCTACAATGAACAACAAAGTCCTGAACTCGAATGCATTTTCTGAAAACACCGTTAAACCGTTAATAACTGGCTGATTCACACCGTTATTGTTACTCAACGCGAATCGATCAACGAATATAGGATCTTTTCAAATGTTTCGCGAGAAATATTGTCCGACTTGTCCCCCATTTTAAGATAAAGTAAAAAATATGCATTGGGGGTGACCCCGGCATATTGGTTAACATCCATACCTCTCACGCCAAAGTCTCGAGTTCGAATCTCACTCCCGCACAAGTTACAGGTATTTAAATGACTATGACGGCAGATGAACCAGGCTGAAAATCTCGATAATCAAGGGAAAAAATATACATTTTTTTTCTATAGAATTGTAGTCTTGGATACCGAGAATTCATACGGCAGTATATTTAAGAACAACTTAAATTCCGCTCGGAAAAAATTGAGGCAACAGAAATCAACCTCCTTCCACCACAGCATGCCAATTTGCCGGTTTTCCTATGTTGCACCTATGACAACGTCTCAAATCAAGAAACTCATTGAGCGAGCTGCCGGAAAAAAAAACCTCTCACCATCTGAAATTCCACCATCCAATTAGAGGACATGTATTTTCCGCACTCGCACAAAAATGCCCAAGGAAGCGAAGACAATTTCCGCCTCTTTGCCGGATGTGCGTTTCTTGTCTTGTCCTGAAGCCAATTTTTCCTCTTTTCGGGGATGATGATTACGAATCTGTTCTGGTTTCTTTATTTCCTTCGCCCCCCCTCCCGACGCGAATCGAAAAGCTACGATTGAAATGACACCCATCTTGTATCATGTATGTCTGTAAGAAGTCTACCGAATTTCGGTACCCAACCCACACGTGTGCCAGCGATGAAAGGACAATTTAGCGGAAATGGGGCAACAAGCTGACTTGTCTACCCAGTCCCAAGCCACCCATCCGGCTGAAATGACAAAAGCGCTTATTTTGTCGTTCCACGTGTCGATTTTCGCCTTTGTGCAGGAAGCTGTGTGTGGAAATTCCTACCGGTAGCTTCCGACAGAAAAAGGCTTGTGTAAGCACGTCTTCCATCACCATCATCATTATCATCAGCTCGCAGTCAGTAGAAGCGAAAAAAAGAGGAAATTATATTTGATCAGCTTTTGTAATGAATTTGTGCGCATTTTTAGAGACTTTGGCAAAAATCCATTGAATTAAAGCAACGACCCGCGTCCGTAAGCCGGATTTAAGAAAGGTCGCCCCGGTGAAACTCTCCTCTTTTTTCCGTTTCGAAATTGGAATTTTGCCTTGCAGATGTGTGTAAGTCAACTCTTTTGTCGTCGCTGGAGATATCTTACTTGCCTCTGGATGGGTTTTTGTTCGCAGCAAAACGACCTCAGAAGTTCCTTGTTATGTCATGAATTCGTAATGCAACCCTGCCAGGCACCGGGTCGCTTGTTAGGAAAGTGAAGCTAAAGTAAGAGAAATCTTTTCATGCAGGTTTCCCCCGCCTACTACAACTACTAATACTTCGCCCTTTCATCGTTTCTTGGCGACGGAGCAACCAGAGTCGATTCCGTGCGTCCCAAATGGATCAAAGTTAAGCAATTCCCTTTGTCTGGTCACTCTAACTCTCTTCCATCTGAAACACCATAATCATATCAGCTTATCAACTTTTCACCCTCTCGTAAGTATTGCGAAGCAGAGCAGGAAAATCGATCAACCAATGTGTCCGTCTTGGGGTGACCCTTTCTGCTCCGTACCTGTGTCTGACATTATCGGTTCCATTTTTATTTATGACCATCATCCTCCCCCCCATTTCGTCATTGTCAATTTCCAATCCAATCGGTTTGACAGACCGGACTGACAGCACGCTTTTGTGGGCGGATGTCATCTTTTCGCATTCGTTCAGCAACTTTTCCGTTCCCTTCCAAGAGGCTCCAAGAGGCAGACAACTAACGACGAGCAAATCGGATAGCCTGCTACCGTAATTGCAACTTGACGAGACTTTCCTGGGTTCCTCTCTTTTTTTTTTTTCGTAGATTCAGTTTTAAAGGACCTGTTTGATGTTTTGGACGTTTCCTTCTTCTATTTTTCTCCCCTTCGGATGGTTGCAATCTTTTCTCGGGAAAATAGTAGAATGTAAGGAATCTGGAGAGTAGTGGTTATTGTGTCCTGTTGCTTTTTGAGGGAGTGGGGGAAGTGAGGAGGACGATGTCCTTGAGATGAAAGCGATGGAATTTTGAGATACTCCGGTGCTCGTTCTCTCGGATGGATGTGACGATGATATCGCAATTTGCGGAATGAATTGGTGCGTTGTTCAGAGATGCTGTGAAGGTTGTATGAAACGAACGAGGAGGTCCTTAAAGGGAAATGGTTTTGAAAGGAATATTGTTGATGCTAACATGTAGAACGTGATTGACTTGAAAGAATTTTTCATGGGAAATCTTTAATTCAATTTCATTTTGTTCATCTACTTCTGCAAGTCAGCAGGATTAGGGGTTTTAATCTTTTCCGTCGTACAAAGGGTCGCTGGTCTGTGAATTGTAGATGGAATACGCATAGCTGTTAAAGATAAGGTTTTAGAATTCAATGCTCGTAACAAATGCTACCCCTTTCTTCTTAAATTGAAGCACTCTCAACTTTTCAACTCTATGAAAATCTGATAATAATTCTATCAGCCCTATCCCCGTGGGATAGCCACGTATAATTGGCCTTCAACTTTAACTGAAATAAAGGGTGTTCCGATCAAAATTTGGTCAAACAGTAATGTGTGTGAGTCGATCAAAGTTTTTATTAATAAGTAAAATTCTTTTCTTTTTTCAAGTTCAGTTAATACAGAATACAGGAGAATCAGCTAAACTTCCTTTTTACCGAATGCGAATTGCCGGGTCTTTCGTTCAATACCTGCCATACGATTTTGTAACGTCTCTTTCTCCACTTTATTCGCCGCAGAACGTCAGTTCACCTTGAACTGTTTCTCGCCCACAACAGCTTTTTGAGTCTTCTTAAGGTTCCGCTTGACGATGGCCCAATATTGTTCGTTTGGGCGGAGCTCTGGCGTGTTGGAAGGGTTCTTATCCTTGGGCACCACTTGAACGTTGTTGGCAGCAAACCACTCCTTGGCTTTTTTTTCGTAATGACAAGATGCCAAATCCGGCCAAAATAGAACGGAACAATTGTGTCGCTTCAGGAAAGGCAGTAGATGTTTCTGTAGGCACTCGCTCAGATAAATTTCCTGGTTGACAGTTTTGGTCGCAATGTAAACGTTGCTCTTCAAGCTACAGACATTTCGTCGCGAACTTTGACAGTTCAATGTGCTTGAAAATATCTGCCACCTTTCCCCGTCCGGTTGCCGTATAAAATTCTTGTCCAGGAAGCTGTTCAAAGTCTGCCTTGACGCCATGCACGTGAAAAATTTTGATCGCTGCCTTCGGCGACATTTTGATAACAGAAGTGCTAATCTCAAAATCAAAATGGAGTCATGATGCTACACGCACACATCTTTAAATTGAGGGGTGAGCAAATTTCGGTAATGCACGATGAATGAAAATGCGTCAAGTTTAAGCCGACCAAATTTTGATCGAATCACCCTTTAATCCCAAAATATTACGAAAAATCAAATTAGAATCTTTTACGAAACACGCAAGATCTGCTCCAGGGATAATTCCAATCTGTTTCTAGAACTTTTTTCCGACTCTATTCTAGGGCTTGTTACGTTTGTTTACCTGGATTTTTTATTGGAAGATTCTGGAAAAAAGAGGAAGGAAAGTCTTTTGCTTTTTAAAAAACAACCCAGTTTTTTCCAGTTTTTGTTTCTTCCGGATTTGTTTTTTGAAAATCTTCTTTCAGGAGAAGTTTCTTGGCCAGACTGCCAAAAATCGCGTTTGACGTTAACTGAAATACGATGATATTGGCTGTTGACGCAATTTCTGTATCTATTTTAAATGTTTCTTCTAGCGTATTTTTGGAAAATTGATGTTGATCCCTCCTAAATTCTTATATTCTACGTTTGTACAAGTTTTACAGCTTCAGTTTTCTTCTTCTATAGAAGTTGCTTATGTTCCAAAGTTCCTAGGTTTGTTTGACCTTGAACAAATCATGTTTTTTTTTCTTCTTACTTTTTCTGGAATTGTCTATTGATTTAGTGTTTTCATGTTTTATTTTTTCGCTTTGGATGTTTTTCTGGCGTGTGTTCTGAAGAAGTTTTTGGAAACTCCTTCAGATGTTCTTCAGAACTGTTTCTTCCATCTTTTGCTTTGCTGACATTATGCTTTACCCTGGTTACGCCTTTTCCTGGAATTGTTTCCAACTTAGGTTTTTGACGTCATTTTTGAAAAACCATTTTACTTGTTTTCACCTTTTTACAATTCTTTGTGTATTTTAAATACATATATGTTTTTAAATTCTGGAGCATTAGTTTTTATTTTCTAAAGGAGTTTCCGCGCTGGGGAGAATACAAAAAATAGCAACCAAAAAGTGTAAAGGAGTTTGCTACCAACATTTTTGATTGAAATTTCTTTTCGAGATAATTCTGACTTTTCCTGAAATTATCTACTTAGGTGTTTCTACTGTTCCGTTCTTATTTTTTCATAGACGATTTTTTTCAGATCACGTAAGTTTGTCAACAATGCCTACGTTCTTGCCGACTTATGTGTCATTTGGATTTTCGTAAAAGTTTTCTCTGACATGTTTCTAGAGTTTTTTTTCTCTTTAATTTATAAGGAAAGTTTTTGGAAATTGAGCTGAGTTTTTCTCAGAATTTCCTTATTTTGGGATTTTTTTTTGTCCTATTGTGCTTTTTGAGATTTTTTCTAGTGCATTTTTTTTTAACTTCTTTTTGGGTTTTTTCGCCAACCTTCGCCACCAATTCTGGCTTTTCCTGGAATTACCGAAATTTCTACCCGATATAATTCTGATGCATCCTGGAATAACCTCTTAACTTATACCACAAAAGTTCAACTCAGTGGACGCAGTGGTTCTACGCCTCAACTACAAAAAAAACTCTTAGCTTAGATTTTAGAAACGACTTGGATGTTTCTTCTGTTCGTTTTGTATTAAGGATTTTTCCGGATCACGTGAATTTCGCCACAATTTCTACTACATGGCAATTCTCTGTGTCTACTGATTTTCAGCCCTCTGGGCTGGTTTGTCATGCCAGGGAAATGAACTGGACCCTAAATATCAAACCCATCAGCACCTGGGCCGGGACCAACGGCTTTACTTCCCTTTCGAAGGAAGATTTGATCAGATATGTTTCGTCTCAAAAAATCTCACTGGAATTGATACCAGACTTACTGAGGGGATAAGCAATCATGCTTACCTCTACACCACCGGCGCCATCACCTCCCGACTCAGATTTTGTAAGTTTATTTTTTATTTTTTATTTAGAAGATTCTTCTGGATCATGTGAACTTTCTCCTCAATTCATGCATTCTGGACAACCCATGTATCTTTTTTTTTTTCAAATTGTGCAGAAGTTTGTTGTCAATATATCTGATAATCTTTGTTTCTGACCACAATAAGAGTGGCATTTTTGTAAAGTTTTTTTTTCAAAGTTACCCAATTTTGGTCAATCTTTGTTTTATTTTTTATACTCCTAGAGATTTGTTTTTGGAGCATTATTTCAAACTTCTGTAGGACTTTTTCGCTAACGTTATGGGTCGCTTGGAGCCGAACCAGCTGTGGCTGAAAGGCTCTTTAATAAAGATAAATCAATCAAATCAACGTTATGGGTCAAAATTTCTGCCCGAGATAATGCTGACTTATCCTGGACTTGTCTCTCGACTCGGAATAAGAAAACTTACTTAATTTTTTTACTGTTGTTTTTGCGTAGACGATTTTTTTCGGATCAAGAAAATTCCCCACATTTTCTACAATTAGACCAGTCCATGTGTCTCCTGGACAAACGCTCTGTCTAACATGTTTTAAAGAGTGTTTATTTGTTTAACTAATATAGATGTTTATTGTCAATGTTTCCCAAGATATTTTTTACACATGACCAAAATGAGAGTGGTATTTTCGAAAAGTCTTTTGACAAATTTCCGAACTCTAGCCAATCTTCGTGTTTTTAACACTTCTAAAGATTTTTTTTTCTGGTGCCTTTGTTTGTAATTTTTAAGAAGTTGGTCAGTGACGTTTTCGGTAGAGATTTTAGCATGAGATAATTCTTACTTATCCTGGAACTATCTCTCGACTCAGATTTTGGAACTGTGTTGGAGTTTTTTTGTTCTTTTTACGATTTTTTTTCCAAATGGTTTTTTTTTCTGACATGTTGTTATAGTTTGTTTTCTTCAATTTATGCAGGAATCATCTGAATTTTATTCCTAAATTATCAAATGTTGGCCAATTTTTGTGTTCGTTAAAATACTCTTCGGGATTTTTTATGGAGTAATTGAGAAATTTTTATCAAAATTTCTTCCCGATATAATTGAATTATCTCTTGTCTTAGACTTACTTGGATGTTTCTACTGTTTTTTTTCCAAAGTGTTTTTTTTCTCAATTTATACAGGAATTTGTAGTCGATATTCGTTTAAAAAACTCCTCTGTCCTTAAAAGTTATAAATTCTAATCATCACACTCAGGTTCACGCTACAGGTACTATTTCAACATTCGTCTAGTCATTCGTAACTGCAACGATGGAATTTGTCAGAAGCAGATAACTTCACATCAACACTCACTCCCAATAATCTCAGGCATTGAAATCGTCGCTTGCCAAATAAATGTAAAGAATAAAGATCTTTGCATAGCTTCTGTCTATGTCCCTCCGAGGACATCAATAAACCGCCGTCAACTTTGGAGCTCAGTTAATTTACTTCCATCTCCAGTTCTGATTCTAGGCGATCTGAACTCCCACGGTACTGCTTGGGGCGAACAATACGATGACAATAGAGCGGGTATTTTTTATGACTTATGCGACGATTTCAACTTGACCATCTTGAACACTGGGGAAGCGACACGAATAGCAAAACCTCCAGCCAGGGACAGTCGACTTGACATATCTTTGTGCTCTAATTCACTATCATTACATTGTCTGTGGAAGGTAATCCATGATCCCCATGGTAGTGATCACTTACCAACTATTATCTCAATCACAAATAGTTTTCAAAAAACAGACCAGTCAATCCATGTTCCTTATGGCCTCACGAAGCATATTGATTGGCAACATTTTACATCGGCGGAAACGATTGCTATTGATTCTACCGATCCTTTTTCACCATTAGAAGAGTATCGTTTCCTTTCCAAACTGATGTACAAAAGTGCATTAGAATCTCAGAAACGACGTGTTCCAAGTGCATCCCTCAAAAAAAGACTCGCCACCCCTGGATGGGAAGATGAATGCACTAAGTTGTATCTTGAGAAATCCGATGCGTTGAAAGATTATCGTAGACATGAAACATGTGAGCTTTTTGATAAGTACCTAAAGCTTGAAAAAAGCTTAAAAACTTACTCAAAGCAAAAAAACGCAATTATTGGCGTTCGTTTGTAGAGGGACTATCTAGAGAAACCTCGATGACAACGCTTTGGAGTTACCTGCGAAACCGCTCATCCTCCAATGAGAGTGAAGAATACTCCATGCAGTGGATATTCGACTTCGCTAAAAAGGTTTGTCCAGACTCTGTCCAAACACAACCGAACTTACGGGATACCACCCGAAGTAACGCTTTTCTGGACGAACCATTCACAATGTTGGAATTTTCAATGGCTCTTCTTTCATCCAATAATTCGATATGATAAAATTCAACCTTCTGAAAAATCTCCCCGATATCGCCGAAAGACGATTACTTAACCTGTATAACAATCTCGTGGGATTAAACATAGTTCCACCCGCATGGAGACAGGTTAAAGTAATAGCTATTCAAAAGCCTGGGAAACCAGCGTCAGATTACAATTCTTACCGTCCAATCTCTATGCTATCATGTTTAAGGAAATTGTTAGAAAAAATGATCTTATCAAGACTTGACCGTTGGGTTGAATCAAACAACCTGCTATCGAATACGCAATTTGGATTCCGAAAGAGCAAAGGAACAAAGGATTGTTTAGCGTTGCTTTCATCTGATATACAACTGGCCTTTGCACACAAGGAGCAATTGGCTTCAGTGTTTCTGGATATTAAGGGCGCATTTGATTCAGTTTCCATAGATATACTGGCAGATAATCTGCACAGTAGTGGTTTACCAGGAATTTTAAATAATTTTTTGTATAATTTACTGTCAGAAAAACAAATGACCTTCAATCTAGACCAATTGACTACAGCCATAATAAGCTACATGGGCTTACCCCAAGGCTCTTGCGTAAGTCCCTTACTTTATAATTTTTATGTTAAAGATATTGATAACTGCTTGGAAAATAGATGCACGCTAAGACAACTTGCAGACGACGCTGTGATCTCCTTAAGAGGTCCGCGTGCGAGAGTCTTGCAAAGACCACTGCAAAATTCCCTAAATTATCTGTCCATCTGGGCCAGAAATTTGGGGATCGAGTTTTCACCGCAACATTACCCAATCTTTGACTTTCAAATACCTTGGAGTCATGTTTGATTCAAAATGCACTTGGAGAACTCACATTGCGTATTTTAAACAGAAATGTCAAACAAGGATCAATTTTCTAATATCAATTTCCGGAACATTGTGGGGTGCTCACCCGGAAGACCTCATTAAACTCTACAAAACAACTATTCCTTCAGTTCTCGAATATGGCTCTTTTTGCTTCCTCTCGGCAAGAAACAGCCACCTCATTAAATTGGAACGCGTTCAATATCGTTGTTTATTTACGTATTGCCCTTGGCTGTATGCATTCAACGCATAATATGAGCCAGGAGGTTCTGGCAGGAGTGAAAGCCTTACAGAACCGCTTATGAGAGCTCTCATCTAGAATACTGATCAATTGTGGAATCAGCAACAACCTTGTGATTGAAAACTTCGACGAAATTCTCGAATTGAATTGATTGCGAATCTATATTAACTATATGTCATCCGTTATTAGTCTTCCATGCTACACAGAAAAAAATAATTAACTTTAACAAGCGCGTAAAATTTCCCCTCGTGTAATTCCAAGCCAATGGAGCGTAAACAATGATATTGTTTTCAATCTTTCATACAATAGGCTTGATTCAGGCGTTATCTGGCTTAAATTAACATGAAATATCCCATTATTTTCTGCTAAATCTGGCATTCCCTTTATGTGCATTAGATAATGCAGAAAATTCAGTGTTTCTTTTTATCTGTGTATAATTCTCCTAGTATACGCTTTCCTTATCACAGTTCCTCCTTTGATTATGATCTCTCCATGAAACAGGCTATTCAAGAAGTTCCAGATCAACTTCGGCCTATTTTAATTCCACATATGGATCCACTGGTTTCGGTGTTCACAATGAATACTCATCTGCCTTCCGGAAACTTCAGGAACCTTGTTCCGTATATGTTGCTGAGTTAGCAGCAATAAATTTCGCATTGGGGTTAATTTCCGGCATGCCCGTAGACCATTATTTCATCTTCTCAGACAGTCTCAGTTCTATTGAGGCCCTGCAGTCGATGAAAACAGTGAGGCACTCATCTTACTTCCTTGCAAAAATAAGGGAGCAGATGTGTGTGTTGGTCGCAAGATCATTCAAGATTACCTTTGTATGGGTCCCCTCACATTGCTCAATCCCAGGCAATGAGATGGCGGACTCTCTAGCAAAGCTGGGCGCACAAGAAGGCGAGATTTTTGAAGGAAGAATTTCACATGATGAATTTTTCCCATTAGTAGTTCTGGACAAGTAATTCTCTTGGTGTTTACATTCCATTATCCCAAATGTTTCGTCGAGATCATGGTTCAAAGGTCTGGATGTAAGTCACGGTTTCATTCGTGTGATGTCAAGACTTATGTCCAACCACTATTCGCTAGACGCACATCTCTACAGAATTAACCTCGTCGATAGCAATTTATGTAGGTGCGGAACCAGTTATGATGACATCGCTCACGCAGTTTTGCATTGCCCGGATAATGATGCCTCCAGGACACGACTATTGCATATCCTAGTGGCCCGAGGTAGACAACAACTCTTCCGAGAGGTATGAGATGTGTTGGGAATGCGTGATCTTCCCTACATCCCCTACATGCAGGCGATTTATGAATTCCTTTGTTTGTCTGATCTAAGAGTGTAACGTCATCACCCCCCTTCCTTGTGTCCCAGTTATATGTGTCCCAGTTATATTGTGTCCCAGTTATATGATCCATTTGTTTCCGTGCTACTTGTACCTGCCCAGCAAGCTGTGGTCACCCATCCGCGGCTTAAAGCTTGCTTCAGATAGAATTGGAACAAAAACAATTGCCTGTATTTCAGTTATTGATTATTGAATTCAAGATCTTTTTTTATACAAATGTAGCGTTTTCTTCATACTGTTAAGAAAAAATACGGATAAAATTATTCGTCACGGTTTCGAAGGAATTCTCGAATTTTTCCTGTAACACGGCTCATTAGGCGGCGTACACCTTTTTCGTCCATCGTTTTAGCTATCTTATTCCACCAGGTCTTCATCTGATTGATGTCTTTGACAACCTTTCCCTTTGCCTTGAGTCTCCTCTTTGTGATTGCCCAGTATTTCTCAATAGGACAAAACTGGGGGCAGTTGAGTGGGTTAAGGTTTTTCGGAACAACCTGGACCCCTTTCTCTGCATACCATTCTTGAACGACTTTGCTGTAATGACAGCTTGCCAAATCTGGTCAAAACATTACGGGATGGTCGTGGGATCAAATGAACGGCAAAATTCGTTTTTGGAGACACTCTTTTTGGTATAGTTCCGACGTCATTGTCTTATTTGTAACGAAAACTTTCGTTTTTTTGCCACAGCTGCAAATGCCCTGCCAAATCATGAATTTTAGTGCAAATTTGTCGGCAAAAACAAATTTAAATTTGGCTGGAACATCCCCCCGAGCCGTTGCCAAGTAAAATTTTTTGACCTGGGACAAGGTTGCGGCTTATCATTTTTGACTTATCCATATTCATTTGCCGATAGCTCTTCAGAAGCTCAATTTTAAAATATAATGTATGATGAACTTATGGTGCTTGAGAGACCTACAACTCTGGTCTAACAATACATAGCTCTCATCTCTTATATCGGAGGAATAAGAGCGTATATTAGCAGTGATCTTCGCGATGAAATTCGCGGTGCAGATCACGCGATTATCATCGTGAAGATCACTGTGAATATACGCTCTCATGTCGAAGATATAGGAGTTAGAGCAATGTACTGTTAAACAAAGTTGTAGGTCTACTCATGCACTACAAGTTCATCATACATCATATTATCAAATCGACCCTCTGAAAGGAGATATTGGCAAATGAATATGCCTGAGTCAAAAATGATAAGCCGCAACCCTGACCTGGGATTTGCCCGAAGTCAGCCTTGACATAGGTTTCATCGTCCATCAGAAGACAAACGTCGAATTTGGTCAGCACCTGGACGTATAGCTTCCGAGCACGGATTTTGGCCACACTATTCTGTTTTATGGTCAGATTTGGCTATTTGCTAGCTCGATACGACTTGATTCCTTCCCGGAGTCGAGTTCTCTTCACGGTACTATGGGCAGCACCGAATTTTCTGGCCAAATCACGGTCCGACAGATTAGGATTCCTCTTAATCGCCTTCAAAATCTTACCACGCAGTTTCCGGTCGACAGTTCCACTCCGACGATTGGCTTGAGGCTTCCGAATCGTCGTCAATGTTTCCTTATACCGTTTGAATACGCGCCATACGGTATTTCTGGGCAATTTCAGCTGTTTAGCTAGCCTAGATGCAGACCACAATGGATTTTCCAAATAACTGTGCACAATTTTTTCCCTTCTTTCGGCTTCCATGTTGATTGTTTACAAAGTACAGTCGATTTGCGGAATGTCAAAAATACATACGTGAAGCTGACAAAATTCCCGACACGTGGGCGCCAATAACTTCCAAATCCGTCCACCAGGAGCGCCACAATATGAGCAAAAGTTTGTTCCAATTCTTAATGAAGCAAGCCTTAGTTCCTGAAAGGGACTACAGGGATCGAGGATTTGGTAGATGTCGCAACCAATAGCAGCAAATAATGGCTTAAATAAGTTACCTACCTAGTTCTTTCACAACGATAATGTGACCCATTAACCTCGAGCTAGCCACGAGTTATTGGCATCCCACTTTTACTAGTTTTTGAATACTTTTACCACTTTTTGAATATCGGCTCCGCAAAGTGTTACACACGCCTGAGCCTAACAAATAAACGAACTCACTAAAAAAAACTAAGACCTATTGAGTTGGTGAAGATGTAAGCGATGAGCTAATGGGTACAACTGAACACCTGATGTTTGTGCCTTGACATAAACGTCCTACGACGTCCGTTTCGATAAATGAACATAATATGCGATACTTTCAGTACTGGTCATATTCTTGGTCTCATATGGAGGTCCCTCACACCTTTGATAGGGTATATATTGCTTTCAAAAAATAAAATTCTTAATATATCTTGTATTAAAGAGCATCTTCGTCCACGTTTCGTTAACAAATATGAATTCGCTCAACTTCCTAAAGCCTTTTCTTGCAGCGTTTTAAAAGCTTCAAAGATCAATTATTGAAATTGAATAATCTGCAATTTTTACAAAAACTATCAATTAAATGAACAGCTACTTTTTCAAATAAACGTAAGCAGGGTTGCGGCTTATCATTTTTGACTCAGGCATATTCATTTGCCAATATCTCCTTTCAGAGGGTCGATTTGATAATATGATGTATGATGAACTTGTAGTGCATGAGCAGACCTACAACTTTGTCTAACGGTACATTGCTCTAACTCCTATATCTTCGACATGAGAGCGTATATTCACAGTGATCTTCACGATGATAATCGCGTGATCTTCACCGCAAATATCATCGCGAAGATCACTGCGAATATACGCTCTTATTCCGCAGATATAAGAGATAGAGCTATGTATTGTTAGACCAAGTTGTAGGTCTACTCAAGCACCATAAGTTCATCATGCATTATATTTTGAAATTGAGCTTCTGAGAAGAGCTATCGGCAAATGAATATGGATAAGTAAAAAATGATAAACCGCAACCTTGAACGTAAGTAACATTTGGACGAAAATGAGAAAATCAGCATTGAAATTTTTTGAATTTATTTTTATTCCTATTTGAAAACCAGACATGCATATCCCAATTAAATTCCATTGAATGAAACATTGGTAAAATATATTACATCACTGTGCTTAAAAATTACACTAGCAGTGAAAATTCAAGTATCCTTTAGAAAAATGTTTCTTACAACGGTCTGCAATAGAAAAAGATTATACGTCGTTTTGATAAGTCAGTATGATAGATGGCATGTTACTTGCGTCAAAATGATACGTCATTCTGCGAATGATAATGTTGATACGTCGAAATGTTACATCAAGTTGTCATATTTCACAAAGATACGTCGAAATTATCAAAATGGCGTATTAGTTTTTTCTGCAACAAAATGGTGTAAAAATGTCTTTGCTAAAAATATCAATTTTTACTAAACAAAATCTAAATTTTTAACCTTGAGGTATAAAGCCTTTTACTTACGCGTCGTTAAGAGGCATTCAAATGATATAACAATGATTCGGAAGTTACTTTTCAACACAAGTGGCGTATGTACATTATTCCCAAAAAGTGCAAAAGTGATTTTACACCGTTTTGTAAAAAGTTAGTAAAAACTTTCAGAAAGTTCATCAAATGTGGGCATATAAACATGATTTTTTAATAACATGCTATGAACAACGCGTTTGTTTTCATTTTGTTACTTACGTCCATTTGAAAAAGTACTCGAGAAATCTCTAGTAAAATGTATGTTTGTTTGCATAAGCAGGCGTGTATGTTTTTAATATGCAACAAACAATACACAGATCGTATTTTTCCCACGCCTGCTCATTTATCGATTTATTTGATTGAACTTGTTAATATACCTATTTGGTTATTTGACAGGAAAAAACAAAAAAATCGTTTTTCCACTAGTGATGCTGTTGATGGCTACGTCGAGTACGTAATCAGGGGTAGTGCATGCCATATTTTTGATTTTCTATTCGCTATACTTTTCATCCAGCACTGGCAAACAATTGACGAGAAAGTTTAACGCGTGGAACAAATCACGTCTTGTTTCTCGTATTCTGGCTCAATCCAAAACTAAAGTAGACGTGTTTACAGGAAAATTCCTTCCCGTCATGCTGATGTTGAACACTGTCATAAAAATCCCAAACACAAAAACCGCTGTGCATGAGTGAAAATCCAGTTCAACAAACTATGCAAAAGCTCTTCAGCCGCTACTCCTGCTGCCGTTGCTGCTAAGGGCTACAACAGCATCATCATCATCATCATCATCCGGCACAACTTGAGCGGAGACGACATTTATCCTTATCACACCGGGGTATTACCGGAGAGTGACGGCTTTTGAGAACGACAATGAATGAGTCCAGATTATTTCACGCTCATATGCAAATGTTGCATTCCCAGACCGTTCCGAGACCCTGTTCCTTTCGCAAATCCAGCGTCACATATTTATCCGTGACGTGAGGAGGCGACAGTGGGTTACCAGAAGCAGAGCAGTTGTTTGTCAGTCAGTGTCCCCCAGCGACCGACGCGAGGACAATGAGAACGATGACGACGCCAGGCAGCAGCAGCAGCAGCAGCAGTAAAAATGAGCAAAGAGCGAAACTACATCCACTTATGCACCAGGAGAAGTAAGTCGCACATGAGCGAATGCAAAGGACGATCTAAATTATCCGGCACTCTCTCCCTCTTTTTTTTCTTCTCATATCCGCATCATCGTGAGATTTCGTTGGGAAAGAAGTCCTTGAATGGGATGTGGAGCCATTGGCCCTCAGGGCGATAGTTTTTCATCATTTTTCCTTCTTTATTGCTGTAGCTCTTCAACATTGTGAAATGCAATTCTTGCCCCCTCGCCCCCAGAGTACAGTCAACTACCATCGTAAAAGTTTCCTATTTATGATTCGTGCACCACCCATCAAGTCGAAAATTGTGAAAGATTCTTGAGTGTCGAAAAGGGATTCCACTGCACCGCGTCCTGTTCTGTTCATTCATGCAGGAATTTTCCACAAAGCTAATAAATTTCCAGAAATTTGATTGATCGCCCATTCGAGTAACCTACTTCGCCGACGATTGAAATTCGCTAAACATCGTCGAAAGAAAAGGAAGGGCAATATCTCACCGTCTCATCCTCGCGCTCGGCAGTTCTTTTTCATCCAATAACACTCGATGACCGAGCAAAACTGTCTACTTCGATCCGGGCGGTGAAAAGTCTTATGGCACTCTTGGCTTATAAACGCCACACCCAGCAGCACTCTCGTTGTCGTTGTTTCGGTTTTTTTTTCTTCCTCTTTTTTTTTTAAAAGGATAAGATATTGTTTTAATAAATCTTCATCCCGAGCAGAAGTGTTTCCCAACAAACGAAAACGACGACGGCGACGTCGACGCCGTCACTTCTTCTGGTGGGGACGAAAATGGGGTTGAGTTTTCAAGACAGAAACTGATGATTCGCCGGTTCTTTTGCTCCTCCACTCGACGAAAAAGGGCGGTTGGCATTCCAACAAGTTTTCCGTTTCACGTTGTTTGGCGGTGTGAAATAACCAGAAACACGACAAAAAATGCGCAATGATGACGTGAAAAATTCGCGCCAACAGTTTCGCCTCGCTGAGTTCTTTTTTTGTGCTTTTTGTTCGTTGCAATGGTCATTCATGTACATGGGGAGTTTGTTAGCTGGTTTTGGGTGGCAGTGGATGGGTGAATTTCATCGTCATCAATCATCGGGTCTTAGATGATGAGTTGAGCGTTGTTTTCTTCTATTTTACTTCGCTTATGGGCGTATCCGTTTCTAGGACAATGAGTTTCGAGGGATTTTTTCAGTTTTTAAAGTCGTAAAGGGAATGTAAATTCATGTCATACGTTGAACAGCAAATCCGAATTTTTTGCAGTTTATTCATCATCATACGTTTAATTACGATTTCTGTCATTCAGAATATTCTTTCTTAATGGAAGGGTTTTCCAGGATTTCAACTAGGGTCAATATTTCCAAATAACAACATGGTTTCAAAGCATAGAGTTTATCCATTTTTGATGTGATTTGAAGCTTGCTTGTGATTTGAAAGCTGAGGTCCTTAGGAGTTAGGTCCAAGCACAACAAGCAGTATATTGTTTAATATACAAAACATATTTCGGAACGTCTGAAAATTCGAGCTGAAAGCGGTACAAGTTGATTAGAAGTTTCAATAAAATTCACTTGCTTGGTTTCAGAAGTCCTTAGTCAATTTCCTTCACCAAAGGATGCCCAGAAAAAACTTTAATTCTGGCACCGGAGCAACGTTTTGCACTTAATTGTTGATAAATTGATGCAAAGCAGTTACGTTTGAGATTATCTTAGATCACTGTTAGTGTTACAATCTGTGAAAATCTATATCGTTCTAAGACTGGTGGTAAAAACGAATGAATGTATCCCACCAGCAAATTTAAAGATCCATAATAATCACAGGAGTTGATGAGAGTTGTAAAAAGCAACGCATGATGGTCATGACAAGCGGCGCTCCATCGAAAATCAGGTCACTATGGCATTCACGAATGTCAAATGTTTTTTAACGTAAGGCTAAGTTTCTCTTTTCTATATCGGGTGTCATTTCAAAATTTTGAAAAAGTGGAGCGTTATGCAAAAGTATAAGGTTTTTGAACGCTAATAACTGTCGTTTGACTGAACAGAATGACTTCATTTATACACCGTTTGATAAGAAAAACTAATTTTTTAGCGTTAAAACTTCACTTAAGTACAATTTGTATATGTAATTCATTTTTTTAATCTTAAAAATGACCTACTTTTGCTCCCATGCAAATCTTCATATGAACAGGTTGAAAATGTGGTTTTCCCTTTTCGGGTCTTCAAAAACGGGTAACAAATTGTCTTTTTTTTATTTCATTAAGTTTCATTCCATGTTCAAAACAGCACTAGCCACACCCTCAGCTGCAAACCCGTCCCCTTTTTTGAATTTTGCTCTCGTACTGAATTTTCATGCTCTCTTAGCCATAGCCATCAGTATGCTATCAACGTCTAGTACTACTTTGATTTAGTGCGTGCATCGTTCTTTGTTTTGCTCTCTCGTTACAAAGCGTTTTTTTTATTGTTTTTACTATCTCGTCCGCGTTATTGCGTTTGCGCGTCCTGTTCGCAAAAAATTGGCCTGCGCTTGCTCATCTACAAGTGATGTTATATGGGTCGTAAAAATCGTCACGCAGCGATATCCGCTTCTGAAACCATAACGCAATCGGGTACCTCTCAGCAGAAAACGAAGTTGAAATAATGATGTCGTTTTCACTTTTAAACCTGGGTCAGGTCTGACTGTTTTTCGAAATTACCGAATGATAATGTGGGGGCGACCCCGGCGTATCCATACCTCTCACGCCTAAGTCACGAGCTTGAATCTCACCCCGGAGAAGTTACGAAATGCCCAAAAAGTGGTGTTTGACTGACTACGACGGGAGATGAACCAGCCCGAGGCTGAAAATCTCGAAAATCAAGACAAAAAAAAACCGAATGAGCAGGGCCTCGGCCTCCATGTAACGAATGTGCAGGATGTAGAAAAGTTCATAAGGGACGGGTCAAAGCAAAGTAATAAAAACATTTTCTACCAACCATTTTTTTGTTGTGTTTTTCTATTCATTTATTTACTTGGCTCAGGCGCCAGAGAGCATTACGGAGCCGAGCTTGCGGTTTATGCAAGGTTAGGGATAACAATTTATAATAGGATGGGGAAGGATAATAAGATCTTATTTTTATTGATCGCCCATCGTTAGAAAGCTGCAGTTGATGGTGAGTTTAGCGGAGATAGTCTGTAACGGAACGGAAAAAAATGAAGATTTTGAACACAACAACGTTTGTTCAAAAGGGGTGATACGGAAAAATAGGGAATTAGCAGCAAAGAAGAAACAACAATCAGATTTTGACATCAATTATCTTTAAAAATCAACGGATTTGATGCATGTACTCTAAATCAAGGCCCGTCAATACTTCTCTAGCAGGCTTGGGTTGTTTTCCTCGAAACCGAAGAGTTTCAATCAGCTGAGATGTGGCCTTCAAATGCTCGTTGTATTTCTTCACGACATGGTTGATATCCTGGTAGTCCCTACCGTTAAAACAAAGATTGCTGCCCGAAAGTCCCACGGAAAATCAAAAGGCTCAAAACACAAATGAAATCGCACCGCACGTCCATCCATTCAAATCATGCTTTCATCGATACTTGAGGAAAAATTGAAATGCAAGCATCTCTCCATTTACGTTGCCAGCTCATCAAGGTCTCTTGACGAGCCAATGAGAAAAATTCATTGAATGCGATTTGACGCTCGTAGACATTACCTTCCATAGTGCCCACCTCAGCCAGTGAGTCCGCCTTCTCATTGCGTGATAAGGGACAATGTGAAGTGACCCAAGCCATGGTGATAGCTTAAGATCATTTAGACAAAGCACGCAAACTTCAGACCGAACAGCCTCCAGAGAGTTTAGACTGTCGGAGAAAATGAAGTAGTGTTCAGGTGGAAGAGAAGCTATATGTTCTAGGGAATAGTATATAGCTGCTAGTTTAGCGACATATACAGAACATGCCTTTTGTATCATAAAACAGGCACTATGAGCCGTGTTAAAAACACCAAAACCACTGGAATCATCTGTTTTTGACCTATCTTTGAGGAACCTACGGTCCTCGCTGACGTGTCTACATTTGCAAAGATTGAAGCTATCAACTCTGCACAATGATAATATGGGATCCCGACGATCTTTTCCCATATTGACAGATCAAAAACCACAGTAGAACCGAAGAAGTTGAGCAGTATTTCGAAGGTATCAATGACCGATGTATTTAAAACCTCGCATCGGATAAGAAACCGTAGAGTTATTTCCGTGAAACGATCAGGTTGTACTCCTGTAAGTAATTTAAACCCTTGGTATGGGGGGAGTTCATGCAACCTTGCGCGATCCGAAGTCAACGATCTGAATTCGTTGAATCTTTAGCATATGTGTTTTTGCCATGGATTGAAAACAAAATCTACCGTACTATAAAACCAACAGAATAGTTGTACGGTGCAGCTTGATCAGATCATCCGGATGAGCTCCCACCATGTACCGGTTATTGTTCGCATAAAGTTGATTTGCTGTTGGAATTTCTGTGTCATATGCACAATGTGTTTCCTCCAGGTACGTTTAGAATCGAACCAGACTCCGAGATATTTATACGACATACTATGTATGATTGCTCTACCCATCAGAAGAAGCGGGAACTTAACTTTGCTGGATGATGTTTCTTCGAAAAAAAACACCATTTCTGTTTTCTCCGGTGAGATTTCGATACCCTTAAACAAGTAGACATATTGTCCAGAGTATCCTGGAACGGTCCTTGCAGGTTGAATGTGGTTAGTCCTTGAACCGAGATAACACAGTCATCCGCAAGCTGTTTTAGTAATCAATTTTTCACAAGACCATTGTCAAAGTCTCTGATGTAAAAATGGTAAAGAAGGGTGCTCAAACATTGAGGCTTTGGGGAGTTCCATGTAACTAAATCGAGAAGTTACCAAGTCACCGTGGGGAAGCCTCATTTGTTTCTCTGACAATAAACTGATCAAAAAATTATTCAAAATTATAGAAAGTCCACACTCGTGGAGTTTGTCTGACAGAACGTCAACACATACTGAGCCATAGGCGCCCTTAATATTCAAAAACACGCAGCCCATTGCTTCTTCTATGTGAAGGCTAATTGAATCTCTGTAGAAAGCATCGCAAGACAGTCGTTCGTCCCTATGTTTCTACGAAAACCAAATTGGGTGTCTGACAGCAAGCCATTAGATTCAACCCCCATTTGTCCAGTCGTACGAGAATCATCTTCTGCAACAGCTTTCGCAAACAAGACAGCATCGCAATAGGACCATGCGAATTATGATTTTAAGCGAGTTTTCTAGAATTTTGATTGCTATGACCCTCACCTGCCTCCACTCATCCGGAATAATATTTTTCTCTAGGAACTGATTGAACAAGTTCATTATGCGCCATTTTGCGTCGTCTAGGAGGTTTTTGAGTATTTAATTCTATCTATTCCCGAAGCAAAATTGTTATATGAAAGAAGAGCAAGTGAGAATTCGAGCATCGAAAAGGGTCCATCCATGCATTACATTTCAGTTAAAATGTTTTGAATTTGCTACTATCACTGGAACGAAATCCGGGCGAAATTTCTTCGAGGGAAGCTTTCTCGATCTTCATTAATAGACGACGAGTTGTGCATAATTTTTCCGAGATTCCAAGGAGTACGCATGGAAGTTTCGCGCGATATTTACATTAACAAAATTCCGCCATTAACCGCGTTTCTTCGCCTTCACTAACGGTGTAAACCTGCGTTCAAGAAAGGTGTACCGTTTGAAATGATCGACCGTTCCACACTTTCGTAAATCTTTGTATGCGGCAAACTTCTCGCGATAGAGCTTTGTGCATACGCTATCCCACCATGGATTGGGAAGCCTCTTACTAAACGATATGGAACTTGTCGGCGTTTTGTCTAAAGAGCGCTGTTAATGATCAACTCGGACAGAAACAGGTATTCTTCCCGTGGTAGAAGTGCTTCTGCTACTTTTCCCACACAGTTAAAAAAAATATTCAATTTTCTGTGTTATCTATTGCACATAAAGGAAATGCTAGATATGGCAGAAAAAAGTGGGACATTTCATGAAAATTTAAGCCAGAAAAAGCCTGAATCGAGTCTGTTGTATGGAAGATTGCAAACATTGTTGTATGGCGTAAGAAAGATTGCAAACAATTTCGTTGTTTACGCTTCCTTTGGCTTGATATTAAATGAAGGGAAATTTTACACGCCAGTTAAAATTCATTATATTTTTCTGTGAATTTTTCGATCTGCAGATGATCACTCCCATAGGAATCCTGAACCACCTTCCATGTACAGTCCAGCGATAGTGAATAGTGAACAGATTGAAAGGTCTAAGTGGCTATCTCTTGCTGGAGGTGCCACTCGTGTACCTTCCCCAGTGTTGAGAATGGTCATATTAATATCTTCCAATGTATTAAATGTAATGTATTATACTTATTTCTACGTCAATCCGTTACCAAGATAGGGGAGAACAGTACAAAACGCACTGGTGGGGTAGAATTACCCACTCAATAAATATGCTGAAATCTTCAAAGCTATAGCTTTAATGGAATGTAACTTTATCAATTCTTAAATAATACAGCAAAACTGATAATTTTGTAGCACAACAAGGCAATAAATAACCAAAATATGACAAAAATTGAAGAAATTGTTCCGACTGTACCTAACATGTAAATAATAGAGTTAATCATATAAGCTTTTACCACACTCAATAACTTATTCGTAAATTTCAGCTTACATTCCCTAGTTATTCACGATGTTGCTTAAACGGTGCGTTTTGTACCACCCTCCCCTACAGATGATTTTATTATTCCGGATTCTAAATGGGCATAGGTTTGGAATTTGATTTGAATATTTTATAGCATTTCAAAATTTTCTATCACATTTACCACCCCTCGGTGTCTTCTTCTTTTTTTAACTTGCATTCGTCCATAGTAAGTGTTAAACATTTGCTGAAGGTTGCACGCATTCTTTCCTTCATCATTCGCCATTACCGACCGTGAAAACCCATGAGCAAATGTTTGACTTCCCGGAAGCCACCTTGACGTCGCCAAGCTGATCAAAGCCTACGATTTTCAACCACCTGTGTCGAACACCGGTCCATTTTGCCATGGTCCCGTCCGCCCGCCTCAAAGTCCCAAAGGAATCAACATGCATCGTACTGTACTCTGACAGCTGGCTGACCAAAACAATCCCCAGCAATTCGAACTGAATACCCCGGGACCCGCTCCTTGCTGCCCGTCAGTGAGGATTGAGTGGGAATTTATTTCAATTAGCCACATGAAAGCAAATCACCGGGACCGAGAGCCGAGAGCCGAGACTTGGGGTTCCAGCTAGCATGTGTGTGACGGGTGATACCACATCACTAGTTGTAGGATCACATGTACCTTCTCACATCACACAATACGGACGTGTTTGTCTGGTTCAAATGTGTCGGAGGAAACCGACTGTCTCTAAGCCAGTTGTTTGTTGCTGCTAAACACCAAACAGTGCCAAGAAACCAACGGCAAGCTGGCATTTATGGCAATTACTTTTCAATCTTCTGTCTGATTTAGCATTTTCGCATTTTCCTCCACCTTCGGTTTCGGTCCTCAACGGAGAGGCAGATTTCTGAGAGATGTTCGTGCAAAGTGGAAACTCCAACGCCGTAGTCTAATGAGATCACTTAACTCGGGCTTCTTGTGGCTTGAGCCGTTCTAGCCTATGTAGAAGGTCGTCTACCTGTGCTGTTGCGACAACCAGACAACTGTCAGCAATTTGACGTTAATAGGCGGCAAGCCTTTTGAATCCAAATGAATAATTCACGCAATCGGGAAACAATTGTTATTACGCTCTAGTATTAGAAGACTTAAGTGCAAATCACGCGAACGTGGTGCGTTCGATCGTTTGCTTATGAAGCCATTAAGTTATTAGTTTCCCGAGACATGCTGCTAATGCTTTCGGAATTAACAAACAAACTCTTTTGTGGAAATTTCCGCTAGCGAGTGCTTTTCAACAAACAGCTAGAGAGTGGTTTTTAAAGATTTTCCAGCCACCAAGAGACGATCATAACGCTGATGACTGGCTTCAACCGAAAAACGAAAGGGAAGCACCAGAGGAAGTGGAAAGCACATTCTTTCATTTAAGTAAAATTTTCGAAATTATCCTACTTCTCAACTCCGTCGTCTGCAAAACATGCCCGCAAACTATGGACCGGGAGGGAAAACACAGCATCCCACAAACCAACCAAACCAACGAGAAAAGCGCTTGATTTACATATAAAACGAAAACGATTTAAAAACCAGCCAGGGCAGCAATTTTTCTTTCCCGCTGCGGCTTGTCCCGGCCGCGCCTGCAACTTGAAGTGGAAATTTTCATTCCCTTCAAAGCACTGTCGAATGAACCTTCGGGAAGGTGTGGCAGAGCAGGGCCGCCCGCGCGCTGGTGGCAAATCCTTTTTACGATCCACTTCGGTCCTGTTGGTGGCGCCAGCCCAGCCAGCGCTCAAGTCTCGGAGTGGGATCAGGCAAATGGTCTTCGCAATTGCACACTGGAAAACTTACTACGGTAGAACAATCAGCGAGCTCTTTGTGTGATGGGATTCTTGGGGCTTCCATTCGACGGGATGTTTGGAGAATGGGTTTTCTCACGTATGGGAACAGTTTTGTAAATCGAAAAATTGTGAGATGAAATTAGACGGACATTTGACTCAGGGTTGCTTTCAAAGCCTGCTGCGGTGGTTAACGTTTCTTTTACCACAGATGAGCCAGCTTTACACGCTAAGATAAGATTACCGAAAATAAGGTTTTCATCTTACCGAAAATTAGGTTTCGGTAGCAAAACCTAAAGTATCGGTAAAATCTACCGAAAGAAAACGTTTAATTTTACCTATTATTTTTGTAAAGTGGATTTGCAAATTTTATCGTCATATTTTACTTAAATTTAGTTTAAAGTGCTTTCATTGGGTTGCAAGCAATTTCGGTAAAAAGAATGGTAAAAAATAAGTAATTTTTAATGTCTTTTCCTGCTTGCCAAAAATACCAAAATTTCAGTAATCCATGTTTACCGACAATTTCAATATGTGCACTTTGTGCGGTTTTTGGTATTTTTTCATCGACGTTTCCGTAATCTTATCTTAGCGTGTAGGACACTCAGGTTGTTTTCATGTTAATTTATTTTGAATATTCCAGGAGCCAGTACAAGTACGTACCATGTTCGCAGGTGATACCTATAGGCATGTGCGGTTTGACGTCAGTGTAGCCCACTGATATCAAAGCAGATTTCTCAAGTCTCAGTCAGCACGTGCTGATTACCGAATTATCATAGGCTAAAATATTTACCTGCACTTAGTAATTCAGAAAAAGCACCAAAAAATGAAAAAAGTGCCACTAAATTATTAAGGCCTGTGCCAACAAATAATGTGTGATCAGCATTAAAAAATTAGGAATGAGCAATAAAAGATGAGAAAAGAACTTCGGATAATCTAATTGTGACCGGTAAATCTATCAAATAAAGCAACAGCTATTAGTATATGTGCAATTAAATATGGCGAGTATTTCCGCCAAATTATGTAATTTGAGCACTAAACTATTCGCATATGTCTTTTAATTTTGTTGGATTTTCCCATAAAAACAGTAAAATGAGCAATGGATAAATAAATATCCATTGCTCATTTTACTTGTTTTTATGGGAAAATCTAACAAAATTAAAAGACATATGCGAATGGTTTATGCTCAAATTACATAATTTGACGGAAATATGCCATATTTAATTGCACATATACTAATAGCTGTTGCTTTGTTTGACAGATTACCGGTCACAATTAGATTATCCGAAGATCTTCTCATCTTTATTGCTCATTCCTAATTTTTAATGCTGATCATGCATTATTTGTTGGCACGAGACCTAATAATTTAATGGCACTTTTCATTTTTATTGCTCAAATCTCTCTTTTAATTGATGATTAATTATGCTGCCATTATCATATCTCGAGCCGTTTCAGTCAGGCCTATGACAAGGACCACTTTTTCATGTAGACAACATCTCAGCAAGCTCAGCTGTCAAAATAATGTCAACATTGTAAGTTGTGTTTGTTGTAGCCCGTTTACGTTTTGTATGTTGTTGCTCGTTTTCGTTGTGCACGTGCTACAAAGCAGAAAGATCGCTTTCTGTGGTGTTTTACATAAAAACAAACAACCAAAACAAATGATTAGACTTCTATTTGACAGCTGATAGCGGGCCCAAATCAATTTGGGCCCAGGACATCCTGTCTACTGTCAATCACTGCTATTGATATAGTCTTGTCAATGGCCTGGTTTCAGTAATAAAGGGTGTTCCGATCAAAATTTGGTCAAACAGTAACGTGTGTGAGTCGATCAAAGTTTTTAATAATAAGTCTTCTTTTTCTTTTCCAAGTTCAGTTAATACAGAATACAGGAGAAGTATTCAGCTAAGTTTCCTTTTTACCGAATTTGAATTGCCGGGTCTTTCGTTTAACACCTGTCGTAAGATTTTGTGCAGTCTCCTTGTCCACTTTATTCGCCGCAGAACGCCAGTTTGCCTTGAATTGTTTCTCGCTCACAACAGCTTTTTGAGTCTTTTTAAGGTTCCGCCAAACGCTGGCCCAAAATTGTTCGTTTGGGCGAAGCGTGTTGGGCGTAATGGGAGGGTTCTTGTCCTTGGGCACCAATTGATGAACGTTGTTGGCAGCATAACACTCCCTGGCCTTTTTTCCGTAATGGCAAGATGCCAAATCCGGTCAAAATAGAACGGAACAATTGTGTCGCTTAAGGAAAGGCAGTAGACGTTTTTGTAGGCACTCGCTCAGATAAATTTCCTGGTTGACGGTTCCGGTCGAAATGTAAACGTTTAAAGTCTGCCTTGACGTAAGTTTCATCGTCCTGTACCACGCAATGAAACTTCATCAGCATAGTCGTGTACAACTTTCGCGATCGTGCTTTGGCCGACGTGTTTTGTTTATCGTCGCGATTTGGAGTCACCATTTTCTTGTAAGTCGACAGTCCAGCTCGTTTTTTAGCTCTATCCACGGTTGAAGGCGTCACTCCCAGCTTCTTTGCGACATCTCGGGTGGAGAGGTTGGGGTGCCGCTCGAAACAGCGGGCAACTCTTTTTGTCGTCGCTGTGGCCTCTGGTTTTCCGATTTCCCTCGATCCAGCTTTCCTGGTTGTCGACAAACGTTCACCGAACACTTTTAATAGGGTAGGTAATGACTTAAGCACCCCGAGACCCTATTCCAAGCACGGGGTTAACGTTAACCTACAACGCTCATTTTTTGCAGTACGGTGCTTCACTAGATGGAGCACCACCTACCCTACGTTGATAACAGTTGATTTAGCCACAATCAACAATTTCGCCAACTTGGCGTGAGAGTAGTTTGGATTTTCGCCATGCAAGTGCAAAATTTTGATGAGTTGCTTCTCTTCGTTCGACGGTATTTTGATAACTGAACTGCTAATCTCAAAATCGAAATTGAGACATGATGCTACACGCACACATCTTGAAAATGAGGGGTATGCAAATTTTTTTAATGCACGATGAAAGAAAATGCGTCAAGTTTAAGTCGACCAAATTTTGATTGAAACACCCTTTAGGTGAAAAAAAAGAAGCTTGTAGGCATATTCTTCAGTTCCTTGGGCCTTTTTGGTCAAATTATCCGTGGTTTTAGCCACAAAATCATTTCAATATACTCTCCTCTTCAGGTTGGCCCAGAACTTCTCGATTGGGCAGAGCTTTTGGAGGGTTGGCAAGATTGTGCACTTTCCGTTTCGCCGCTCGGTTCTCCGACAAGGTTGGCTTGGACTGACGCTTCCGCATGTGAGTGTCCATTTAGGTCAAATACTTCTTGACCATTTGGTTGGTTGCACCGACCTCCCAGTCCAATACACGGAAAGAAGTGGCCACCTTGCATCCCGTTCTTCCGTTTGAGCTTCTGTTGAATCCGCTTGAATCGCTCTCTCTTCTCCAGAAGTGCCAGAATCGTATAGATGTTTAAGGGGGGATATACAGTTAGAATGACCAAAAAATTCAATTTTATTTTTCTGCATAAAAAGTTAGTAAGTTTCCCGGAGAATACGCTCCTGAAACCCTTTTTTCGAAATTCGAACTCCAAGTTGTTTGTTTGTTTTCATCGTTTTTCGAAGACGCCTTTTTCGCGCGCAGCAGGTTTAAAGAGACGCTTGACCGAGAAGACCTATTTTCAACGCGTTTTTCTCAAATGCCAGTGATAACGGCCACCATTTTTTTGAAAAACAAAAAGAAAAAAACATTTTTGTATACTACATAGATACAGTTATAATCGTAAAAAAGTTTCGATTGATTTGAATGAAAACTTCCGCTTGAAATTTTGTTTTCAAAAATAAGTTTTTTTTTCTCGTTCTTACTGTATATCCCCCCTTAACTGGAGCTGTGAAATTTTCACAGTGTATAAGCAACTAGTATATATTAAAAACTGACCGATGGACCGATCACCAGGTGGCAGCGTAATCGTCTGAACATTTGGTCGCTTTTTTTTTATGCACGCTTTATCCCAAGTAACACACAAAACATCTTTTCAGAATTGTTTATAATTGTTTGTATTACAAATGTTTTATAAACGTGTTGCAAAACATGTCAAGATCGGAGCGTATTCTATATATTACTCTGACTAACGGTCGAGTTAAAAATACTTTTTTCATTGCTGCAAGTGATTTACACTTTATTATTGTTTTTCAAAACTTAGTTCCGTACATTTATAAAACATAAACAAGACATGTTTTTATGGGCAGTTCTATATACTGTTGAAATCACATTACACCAACCATGATTTGCAAAAAGTAATTTTTTTTTTGCATAACGATGAATTTGTTGTACAAGATTGTGGTTTCACTGTTAACGGGAAGCTAGTCATGAATACTCAGAGTTGACTTTTAAACAGTCGGAGTTGGCTTAGCAAAGAAGCTACAAAGGACTAGTGTTCAAATCTCAGGCTTGGCGATGCTATATTTTTGTATAGGGATAATTTTTTTCATTCTATGTTTTATACGGCTTTACTTTTTGCGCCTTTTACGTCATATTAAAGTATGAAATGAAGTATTATACACTTTAATAATAACCTGTTTTTGTCATTAGACAGTACTTTTAACTTGTTTAATACAAGCTGTGTTGCTTGGGATACCGTTTAGTGGCATGATGCCAAATCGGGCCAGAACAGGGTGTTTTGAGACTGCTGCTTTAAAAATGGCAATACGTGTTTTTAGGCACACTTTGATGAAGATTTCACTGTTTATATTCACGGTTGAGATGAATGGTTGGTTGATTTTAACTCTAAGCTTCCTCTGTCCTTCGTTATGTTGAATTTATTAACAGGGATTTACGAAAAGTCAGCCTTTACGTATGTTTCATCGTTCTGTAAGATAAAACCTATGTTTGGTTAACAACGAATCAAATAGCTCTCGGGCCCGACTTTTCGCCTTTTCAAGCCTTATCATCTCAACGAGGTTTCTTCTTGGCTTTGATTGACCTCAGGCCACATCTCACTTCAATATCCTACACAGTTGACTTAGCTACATGCACTTTATGGAAACATCTCTGACAGACATGTTGGGCTGCCTCTAGTATACGTTCACTACTTGTTTCTTATCTTATTTGTTGCGTATTTCCCTTTTCGACTGCTTGGTTGTCCTCCCCTGAACCGTTTCGGTTTGTAGATAAACGCTCTTCTTTGATTCAATAGACGCACACAATAAGAGATTCTGCTTCACCTCTAAAACCGAATACTTATGGGCCAAGGTAAACATTGAATGAACTTTGTCGCCTGTCTGTCAATTGTATGCGTGTTCATCACTGCTTGCTTGTACAATGTATTGATTCGTTCGTTGGTGATTCATGTTCGTGTCCTAATTCGTGCTAGTGCTCGAAACTTCCGATCGGATCACTTGGTGATTGTGTGGTAACGCGTTCAAAGCAAAAATGAATTGGAAGCCGAAAATCACAGTATAGACAGTAAATACAGCGGGAAAATCAGAAAATATGTAGCAACTAAACGCCGAATGTTAAAGGGTGATACGGTCAAAATTTGGTCAAGGGAAAACGCGTGTAAATCGGTGAAATCGTTTATTTAAAAAATCAAATTAAATTTCTTTTTCAAGTTCAATTAGTATAAAATTCAGGAAAAATATTCAGTTAGGCTTCCGCTTTTCCAAATCCGAATTGCCGGGCCTTACGCTTGACCCCTGCCATCAGATTTTGTACAGCCACCTTGTCCACCTTCTTCGCCGCAGAAAGCCAGTTTGCCTTGAACTGCTGCTCGTCCTTAGCAGTTTTTTTGGTCTTCTTTAGGTTCCGCTTGACAATAGCCCAGTATTTCTCAATTGGGCAGAGCTCTGGCGTGTTGGGAGGGTTCTTGTCCTTGGGAACCACCTGCACGTTGTTGGCGGCATACCACTCCATGGCCTTTTTACCGTAATGGCAAGATGCCAAATCCGGCCAAAACAGTACGGAACAACCGTGTTTCTTCAGGAAAGGCAGCAGACGTTTATTCAAACACTCTTTCACGTAAATTTCTTGGTTGACAGTCCCGGAAGCTATGAAAATGCTGCTTTTCAAGCAACAGGTACAGATGGCTTGCCAAACCAGATATTTCTTTGCGAACTTTGACAGTTTTGTGTGCTTGAAAATATCTGCTACCTTTTCCCTTCCTTTTGCCGTATAAAACTCCTGTCCCGGAAGCTGCTTGTAGTCGGCTTTGACGTAGGTTTCGTCGTCCATTACCACGCAGTCAAACTTCGTCAGCATTGTCGTGTACAGCCTCCGCGCTTTGGCCGTCGTATTTTGTTTATCATCGCGATTTGGAGTCACTACCTTCTTGTAAGTCGATAGTCCGGCTCGTTTTTTGGCTCGATGCACGGTTGTAGACGATACACCCAGCTTATTTGCGGCATCTCGGAGAGATAGGTTAGGGTTTCGCTTGAAACTACCGGCAACTCTCTTTGTCGTCTCAGCGGCTTCCGGTTTTCGATTTCCCCCCGATCCAGACTTCCTGGCTGTCGACAAACGTTCCCCAAACACTTTAATTACATTTGTAACGGTTGATTTGGCAAATTTTAGCGATTTTGCCAACTTTGCGTGCGAGTAGCTCGGATTTTCGCGATGCGCGAGCAAAATTTTGATACGCTGCTCTTCTTGCTTGGACGGCATTTTGACAACTGAAGAGTGAATTCCAAAATCAAAATAGAACAACATTCTACACACGCATCCTTCAAAATGAGGGTGTTCAGGTTTTTAAATGCAAAATTGAAAGAAATACGTCAAGTTGATATTGACCAAATTTTGACCGTATCGCCCTTTAATATAAATTTACATGTGTTCCTTTAAGAAGTATTTTCTGTTTTTGGTAGATACTGATGATGGCACAGATTACTTAGTTGGTAATGGTACGATATATCGGTAATGGTACGTGGTACGGATGCAGTGGATTTCTCACATGTCAAAGAAGATTTCTCACATGTCCGAAAACAAAAATGTATGCATTCTTGTTGAAATAGAAAATAAGCGCATGTTCGTTCAACGAAAGATAATCGACGATATCAATATTAAACCCTCTTGAATTGAAATATCTATAACGATTTTTCTTGCATGCTATATG